>QZCP01000290.1:0-11454 GCA_003956705.1 Brevipalpus yothersi | reverse complement strand
GAGAGAGAGAGAGAGAGAGAGAGAGAGAGAGAGAGAGAGAGAGAGAGAGAGAGAGAGATGCAAAGCAATTTCGAATGGATGCTCGCTGCAAGCCGATCAAATGAAGCCCGGTCAAGGGAAAAGTCAAGGAACGGAAGAAATTAGTGGCCTCTATTGTGAGAGTGCAAATGAATTTCAGGCTGGATGGAGATTATTCATGGAAGATGGAGTAGAGAAGATGAGAAGAGAGAAAGCACAGAAATGAATCTCAGAAGATTTGCTGGGTTTCAGATGAAGAAGAGAAAGTATGTAGGCGATTTTATCCGCTCAACTCTCACTTCTCTCTGTCTTTCCATCCAAACTCACAGCATACATATACTTTTCTTAACTTCTCACATGTATACAGCTTCCAAGAGCAACAAGACCATGAGACTTTCATCCGATCGATATCAGGAGGAACATAAGATGCTTCAGCATCACACATTTTATTCTCTTTCTCTTACTCTTTCCCTTCTTACGCCTACTTACTAGCTTCTCTCTTGTCACCCATCGAGTGACCGAAATCATTTAATTGTCCATGTTATGTGCATTTCATGACTTTAATCACATTGCTTTCGAAGACCATTTAACTCCCTTTCGTCTTCTTCATCACCAAGTATTGCCTGTATCTCCTTACACATTCCATTTCAATTGAAGCCTCATGTTCCATTATTCCGTTTGCTTCTTTTCCCAACTTTCTACACCAAATCTTGAGTATCTCGCGACGCAATATCAGGATCAATCGAACACCACAGATTTCGACTTCTTCAAATCACTAGAATATCTATTTTCGAAAAAGAAAGAAAACTTTTCACCCACTCACATGTAATCTTTGGTCTCTTTCTCTTTCTCTTTCTCTTTTTCTGATTTTATCGCATGCTTTTCTCACTGTTTTCCCTTGACAATAAGATCATCAACAGCGATATTTTCTAGGAATCGATCATCAAAATAGGAAAAAAAATAAATAAGCAAAAATACCACTTGGGTGTTCTGTCGTATTTGTGCCTAGATATACATGTTTCCAAAATTGGGTCTGAAAAAGTTCTTCCATTCATTCACAGAAGCCGTTCATGGACCGGTGACTTATTTTCTCTCTCCAATCTCTTCCAAAAAGGGCATCGATTTAAGAGGTCAGGGACTTAAGAGAGAGAGAGAGAGAGAGAGAGAGAGAGAGAGAGAGAGTTGCATTTTGTTTATGTCTGCTTGTTTCATTCTATTTTTGGGAGATAGAAATCGATTCTGAGAAAAAGGAGAGAGAAGATTCTTTCATCATCTCACGAGAGCTCAGTCGAGAGAGTGTGTTTGCACGATAAATTCATGGGCAATATACTCACTTGATATAAAAGAAAACTTTCACAGAGAGATCTGAAATATTTACAGAAAAAGATCTCATGACACAGATACGGTTGTATAATCATAATTCCCATCTGAAGAGTACAACTAGGAATGAGGATCGATTGTTTTTATGATGAAATTCAATTTTCTTTACTTCCCATTCAAGAATAAAGTAGTCAATTCAATTTGACTTTTGTGTTTGAGATGGATAGAGAGAAAAAAATTGAAAAAAATGCTCAGATTGTGAAAATAAAGTCAAACAAATATAATCTCAATAAAGCTCGAGGCAAACTTTGACCATTAAATTCACTAGAGAAATGACTTTGATCAATAAAAATGCAATCTCATAGCATGTGTCATAGAGACAGTTTTGTTAAATCAACTACTGTAGTTGAGCTCACCATGGCAGTTTATATCGAGTTTGAGATGCACACAAACGTCAATATCTTTCAAAATCACAGATTTTATCATCTAAAATAGTGAGAATAGAACAAAATATCATATCCACAGGGATAAGATTTGACAATACACCATATGAATTCAATTGGCTCTTATCTATCTTACCAAGAATCCATATCAAATTCCTGGTGAGATAAAAGATTTGAACGATAAAATCTATCATGATATCATGGTCGGATGAATTTTATCTCATTTCGATATCCAGTCAGAAAATATTCAGCCAGCCAACTTTGCTCCTGAATGAGCTTCACCCACAACCCATGTCTTGCTGGGACATCCTGAGTCAGCAGTCTATCGGATGGGAAAAAGTCTCCATCAGATGAAAAGTTTTCCTGTCACTTTTTCAATAACAGAACTGTGATCCTGTGATTGTGATTGTGATTCAATCAGCATGTCCCATAACTTGACTCTCATAATAAGTGGTGTGAAATGATTTGAGATCTTGGAGAAAGGATAAAATAGTCATGATCAGATAGAGTGAGAAAAGAATATCTCACTTCTTCATATAAATATATCCAGCATTCCATTTCCGAGTCTAGATGATTTTATCTACTGTGAATTTCATGTGAAGCACATTTCCAATGGGTAGATACATGATAGTCTAGAATTTTACTCACATTGAAACAGTTAATAAGATTGAAAATTGAAGCTATCATTCAATCTTCCAGGACATATTTCAGGACATTTTATCCTTCTGCTCACTTTCATGATCATGAGAGAAGATTCCCATTAACATTTTCACATCCGATCCTGGGAGGAAGGGAGAAAGATCTGATAATCTCATGAAATTGTTAGCACCCAGCGTCAACTGTATTCCTGGACATGATTGGTCCTACAAGTCCTCTAGGCATTCAGATGATCCTCAGCCCTGAAGACAATAGGAAATCCTCACATATTCTCCGTCTCACATCAGTTTCGATTTTGTGATAAATATGATAATCCAACCTTCATTCCCACCAATATTGAGAGCCTCAAACACAAAAGAAAATCCTCTAGTCCTTTTTCATCTCATATGATGATGTACCAGCAAAAATTGTTGCTACTCTAGAATGACCAAGGAATTTTATTCGCCAGAATAGAATACTATTGATTTGTCTATTGGTCCGTATTCCCAGCATCCGCATCAGTCTCAGCATCTTGGCTACTGACATTAACCAAATGTGAGGAAAGAAAAGAAATAAACCATTGGAATTGACAGTCAGTGGATCTTTCATTTTCCTCCACATTTGGACTGTTCACTAGATCCGGTGTGTAAGTCTGGAGAAAGATGCGGATGCTGTGAGAGATGGAAGACGAAAATCATGGTGAATCATCTCTTTGCCTTTCAATAATCGCTATCTTGCAGTCTCTTCTCTCCACTGGCTTTCAGGGTGAATATATATATGTGTATGTGAATAACATGATAGACATTATACGAGATCAGGCCATTGAATAAGGATGAAGGCTTTTGACCTATTGAATTATTCACACCGAGACTAACACACACCTCTTGATACTGGATGAATGAAGAGAATGATCCGGTGAATGAAGCTTCGATTTTTGTGAAGAAGTGATGTATTCACGGTCTAGAAGATTCAAATTAACTGTTAAGTGAGTGGAAAGGTCGCAATCCAATTTCACCCAATCTTCTATGAGTGGAATCAATATTGGAGAAGAGAGAGAGAATACTTACACTTACTCACATACACATATGTAAAGATTTATTTTGCCTACATCAAAAGGCTCGATTGAAAAATATTTACAGATGATGGAGAGAGAGGGACAGAAAGAAAAAGATGAATAATGATCCATCTTGTTGAAATTTTTCTCATCTCTTCTAACTACTGCATTTACACTGAAATATGTTCATGAAGTGAGAGTGAGAGAGAGAAAAAAATTAATCAATTTTCAATGCTTAGTTAAATCCAATTAAGGATAAAATGCGTCGGTGTATAGAGAAGAAATGAGAAATAGGATGCAAGCAAAAGCAGAATTGAGAGAATTCATAATGTTTTCAACAGTTTTCCGATCAGATATTCAATTGAAAAAGTTTCAAAAACCTTCCCACACAATGGGAAGGAATACTCAAAAGAGAAGAGAAAAATCTCCATTCTATTCCATGAGAAAAGCGTTCAGAATTCATTGAGAATTTATATCGGATAGATCAGATCTGTTATGCTCATTTTTAGGTCAATCTATTCAAATAGATGGGTATTATTATTGTCCTCATTGTAAACCATAAGAGATGATACATTGAATCAACAATTTCGATCGATGATCCATGTATTGAATAAAGTATTAATGAAACAAAATAACAGCAAATTGAATAGTGTAAGATAATCCTTACTCATGTCCAAGAAAGAATATCCATTTAAATTTCGACAGTTTTGATCCATTTTTCGAAATGATGGAAAGAGTAGTGTAGGAAGAGAAAAAAATTAATTCTGTCACTCTTCAAAGTGTAAAACAATGTGTCCATAAAGTTCTGTAGCCTACCAAAATCGATCGATGATGAAAAGAAATTGATATATTTGAGTAACAGCAAGTTGGAAGTGTATTTCTCTCGGATCATAAGGCATTATTTGTGGACATTTTTCAATTCTGTAACTTCAATACACCATGCATTTCGGACTAGAACATTGGACATGTTGAATGGTTTTCCTTCTTTTTCTCCCAAGTTATGTCCACTTTGTATGTCCATCCAGGCTCATTTCTCACAACTCTCTCTCTCTCCCACTTTCTTTGCTTAGCCAAGGATGGAGAGAGAAAGTTTATTCCCAAAAATGAGGAAGAAAAAGAAGAGAAAAAAGTAAAAGGAACCAAAAAAAGATGCCCAAATTCCGTGTGTATGTGTGATAAACTATTTTGGTCCCCTAAAGTGAGAGAGAGAGAGAGAAAGCCTTATATCCCAGCGAAACCCTATGAAAGTTTGGTTGAGTGAAGAAGTCATTTAATACTCCTAGTTTGTCCGTCAAAATCCCATGGCTCAGCGAATTATGTATCATTTACCATTTTTCAGATTCCTATTCCTATTCTCTTTCTTTCTCTCTCTCTCTCTCTCCGTTACATGATGGGTCCAGTCGTTTTGTGTTCATGATCATTCTTTTCCTCCGCTTTTTGACCCACCACAGTGTGTTGCCTTTTCTTATTCATCCATTTCAGATGAGAATCAACTGCGTTCACAACAGAGAGGGAGAGAGAGAGGAATACACACACAAGGCCAATGCTGAGTGCCGAAAAAAGAGTGAATTGAATTGAATTAGTTACATGAAGATGTTCCAGGGCTCAAGTGACAGAATAAATTCAACTCAATTTATTCATCTACTATTTTACTTGTCCGTATAACAGTAGTGATGATCTTAATTTGAGTTTCCGCTTTTCGAATATATATATACATCTACACAATTACAATTCTTTTTTGGAAGACTTTCGAGCTGTACATGAGCTTATTATTAATGTTGAGAAGATAGAATTCTGCTATCCATAGTATAATGGGTATACACACATGAATTTCAAGGCTCTCTTTCTCTGTAGGGATAAAATATTTTCATCATCAACATAATTGCATGATGAGACTAAATTTTAAGCTTCATCACTCTTTTAGATTGAAGGAAAAGTTTTCCATCATGAAAGAACTATCATTGAACCGTTTAAACTGTTAACAATGACCATGATTAACTGTTATATTTTAGGGAAAATTGCGCTCGATGACAAGCTAAAGCATACAGAATTCTGATTTTTTTGACGGTTTGATGAATTGGACTCTTTATGGGAAGCAATATTCTCTCCACAATAGTTCCCATTTTGTATCGATAAAAAGTTTATTAACATTGGAGAATCGAAAATTTGCTCGCCAAATTATCATCCATCATAAGTTGAAAAGTTGTTATAAGGTTTTCCCTCTCAGCACCCATGAATTTTCAGGGCCATTCTGAGAGGGTTTGCGAGAAAAATTTTGCTTGATTCTGTCTGAAACTTCAATATGATGTGTATACATACACATTGAAGGATAGAAGATGGAACATTTTTCACTCTAAACAAGCATTTTTGAGTTATGTTTAATTTTTGCTTTTCAAATTTTTCGTGTATCATTATATTGTATGAGCTCTTTTTAGGGGTGTATAAGTAATTTAAATACAAGTGATGATGATATGAGAGCCAAAATAGAGAGAGAAAAAGAAAATGAAACCCAATAGAAGAAAATGAAAACTTAGTAGTAGAATAATCAAAATTAATTTTACTTCATATGTTGTGTTGATTAATCGAATGTGGTCAAATGTTTTCCCGAAAAACAGACTGCTATGAGTATCACGAAAAGTTCATTTAGCTTGTGTATCGGTTAGAAGTTTGTGGGATTGAGTGGAAGTATATATATATAGTAGAAATAGATAGATCTAAATTGCAACATTTCTTTATTAGAATCATCCATCATATAATGTCTGATGGAAGGAAGAGAGAGAAAGAACTTTGGTTGCATGATGGTGCTTCATAAATTTTGGCAGAGAGAATAGAAAGAATAGAAGCCATAGTGTGTGCGGTCATTTCATTTATTAGATCACTTCATTCATCTATTTATCCATCTATCTTTTCGATGTGGTGTATGTATACTCGGGATTACAATGAAAAATTTAGCCCAAAAAAGAATAGCCAAAAAAGAGAAACATTTAATACTTGACTTGGCCAGTTAATCGAATTTATCATCTTCAAATTCTTCACAATTTGGAACCTCTTTTTATTTTCTCTTTTTTTTCAAGGTTTATACCATTTCATATTATTTCCACTTGAATTGGACAACAATAGGGCCAAGAAGAAGAAGAGAAGATATATCAGCAATAACAAAAAATGAATGAGATCAGCTTTTTTCTACTCTCTCTCTCTCTCTCTCTCTCTCTCTCTATTCTATTCTCAATTAAACTCCGATTCACTAAGATTATCATGAGAATCATCAAACAATTTCATATGGCCAATCGAAGTATCATTATTATGGGATTTTCAAGAAACGAAATAATAATAAGCAGGGGAAATATTCTTTCCATTTCTCTTTGAATACGGGGGTATATATGAGTTTGGAATACGCTCAAAATCACGTCTTCATTGGCAAATAATCATAATTATATTCCACACTGTTCGCCCACACTATTCGGTTCGATGATGTAATAATCAAAAAGACATTAAAGACACAAAAGGAGGCTCACAATCAATTTTGACAGTGAACAATGCGAGACTGAAGCAAGGGAAAGAGAAAGAGAGAGAAAGGAACACGATTTGATGACAGAAGTGAAGTGGTGGGTGATGATGGAAGGAACCATGAGCGATGATAACCTGGAAGGTATTCATTCGGAAGAAAGTGAGTTGGGTCCGGGGAGAGAGAGAAAGAGAAAGAAAGCCCGAGCGAAAGGACAAAAGAAGTGGGAGGCGGTGGAGGAGGAGGAGAAAAAGGCCAAATATTCGCAGCAATCAGAGCGGCCGTCCGAAAAGTGGACAAAACAATAATGAAAAAAGTGAAGAGAGTTGAGTGTCCGAATGTCTCCTCAGGCTATCGGGACTTTTGGCTCTTGCTTTTCCTCTCTCTTTCTCTCTCTTTTTTTCTGCCCAGTAGCCATCCCGTGGTCTGATATATATTCCGTGAGAATATCAGACTCTGAATTAAATGTCAATTAAGGCTTGAATCGGCCCTCTCTCGGCCTCTTGCTTAGCCTTTTTGCATAAATAACTAGCTACTTTAATCGTCTATCCAGGCTCATTCACTATTCATATTTTGGCGAAGGCCACAATTATGGAACGATCTTTGAGTACCTCAGCCAACCAGGGAAAGAGAGAAAGAAAGAGAGAAAGAAAGAGAGAGCGAAAATGAGGACTCGAAACAACAGCCTCAATGAGTGTAATTGTAATGTGCAATTCTCTTTCTCTCAATGAGAAATGGAAAACTTAATGCAAGACAAAAATTCATCAATGACTTACACTCTTCCCCTTTTCTCTCTCTCTCTCCCTCTCTCTCTCTCTTTCTCTCTCTTTCTCTCTTAATTTTTTCGGTCCCCCATTTTCATAGTATGACTCACCTTCTCGGTTGTCTATGCAATATATAATGGTAGGGAAAAATAGATGGCATGAAGCATGCAATTCACATTAGAGTTAGAAAGAGAGAGAGATTGTAGCAGCTCGCCCGCCACCCACTTTCGATGGATCTCTTTTCCACCCCCTCCGCCTCTCTCTTCTCAATCCGTTTGACCCCATCGACAGAAGAAAAGGCAATATAATCTTCATCACAATGATGATCTTGATGAAATACAATCGAGGCGCTGATTATTTCGACTTGTTGTTGTGTCACTTGTGTGTCAATTGTCAAGTTTGAATAACTTCCGAGCTCTCTCTCTCTCTACTCCTGTTTCCTTTTCCTCTATTTCACTCTGATCTGCTTGCCCATCTTCTCTTCTCTGGTGATGATGATGGCTCTTTCTTCATCAGACAAAAATGAAGTTAATCATTTGATGCCTCATTCATCAAACCATTGAAAGAGACTGATTGTCCTTGCCATAGTTAAAGATGAGCGTTTTCCATCATCATCCACGCTAAATGGCCGCATCCTTTGCGCGCCTTCCTCATCCGTCCGAGGACATTGCAGCCTTATATTTGAGACCTCTCTCTCTCTCTCTCTCTCTCTCTCTCTCTCTCTCTCTCTCTTTCTCTCTCTCTCTCTCTCTCTCTCTCTCTCTCTCTCTCTCTCTCTCTCTCTCTCTCTCTCTCTCTTTCTCTTTCTCTCTTTCATTCATTCATTCATCCCAAAGGCTCATCAAAAGGCCGTTTTAGTCATTAAAAAGTTTAACGCTTTCGCTGCCCATAGTTCCGTTCCATGATAGAGGCATGGTCTTTTTCGCTTCTTCACATCCGAGAACCTCACAGCAATTCATTCAACAATCAACAGGATACACCAAAACTTTTCATCAAGTTTGTCACCGAAAGAGAGAGAGAGAGAGAGAGAGAGAGAGAGAGAGAGAGAGAGAGAGAGAGCTGAATGAGACAGCTCTCTGATATGCTGATCCATCATTACAATGTGCATTATTTTAAACATCAATAGATGTGAATAGAGGAATTATCACCAAAAGGAACGACATTCCAATGTTGGGTGGATATTTCAAAATTTTTGGATTATCATACTCTGAAAGTATTTCCCCCTAAGAATTGTCTCAAAGCTTAATACACTGATATAAAAATCAGTAATACATGAATACCTACACAGAATCTCTTATAATTTTGGAAACTTGATGAAGTGTTTAGATTGATCTTCATGTGTAACTCTAGTACTCTATGTTGGATAGGACTCTTTCCATTTGCATTGGCATCAAACACCACTTGACCTAAGTAAATATGCAAACTTGTACAGTGGGTCCATTGACAGAATTGGAGGCATTTAATTGCCACTCTTGGGTTGAAAGAGAGAGAGAGAGAGAGAGAGAGAGAGAGAGAGAGAGAGAGAGAGAGAGAGAGAGAGACTAATCTGTCTCTCTTGATTCTATGCAACATGGGAACGGAAGTTTGAATCAAATCTACTGTTGGTATGATTATTGGCATCCTAATCTTTGAGTTATTATTATTGGCTCTGGAATATTTTCCAGGATATCCTTGATGAGGTGTACTCACAAATAATAATGATTGTACTTCACAAACTCATGAAACTTTATCCTGTTTTATATCTAGGATCTTGATACTTCCTTGTTTCACTTTCTTTCTCTCTCTCGCCTTATTTGAAATGAATGGATTGAGCGATTATCTTTCATGATATGGCAAATTATTCATTCTTGTACACGGAATTTTCTATCTTCTATATTATCACCCGAGACGAATGTGAATTATGCAGACTTTTACTGAAGGATGATGATTGAAATGTCTCCGAGAGGAAAAAAGTGTATTTGATTTTGCTGCTGACTGTACAGTGAACTTGTATTTTTTCCTTTTTGCCAAATATTATCAAGCCGAAGGGTTAAACAAGATGAATTGCATTTAACATCTTGAACTGTTCTTCTTCTTCTTCTTCTTTTTCTTCATATTTTCCATTCGCATCAATGAATAACTGAATAGGCACATATTCGAGGAAAGCTTGAGAAATATTTCTCTCTGTTTACTCTTTTAACATTGCTCTCTCTCTCCATCTAACTGATGGAACTTGATGATTCTTTGCTTCCATGATATTCATCTGGAAAATATTCTCAAAAGTCAAATTTAGCCTCAGGATGTTTCCAAAATACGCCCAATTTTCACTTCTCTCGTTCATTTGATAGACAGTCAAGAAAAGATGCAAGTCTCCCTCTCTTTCTCCTCCTCTCTTCTCATCTCTATCACTATCATTCCTTAGCCAGTAGACCAGGATTCAGTTCATCATCAAAAAAGAAGTGATAAAAAAGAATGAAGAAAAAGATGAAGAAATAGAACATGAGAATGCATACGAATAAGTCCAAGAAAGTGGAAAAAAACGAAGAGAAATATCATTTCTTTTCTCCTTCTCAACTTTCCATTTTTCACCTCTTGCCATAGTGTTCTCATTTGAAATTCATTTGGAATTCATTTGAATGCTGTTTTTTTTCAACTACTTCTCTCTCTCTCTCTCTCTCTCTCTCTTCTCCCACCACTGAAAACTTTCATATTCACAAAATCATTATCATTATGTCACGCATCTTTTCCTAATGAATTTTTTTCCTTCTCTCTCAACCTTTCCCTTGTATTCTCAGGGTGGCCTCGGCAGTCGTCATTTTGTCCATGAATACCTGATTCCCGTCCACCTATCCGGTCCCAGGGCCAGATTCAAAGGTGCCTTCATTTTGGACACTCTACTCAATTTTGATACTTCTCCCAACAGTCAAGATGTTCCAAGCGATATTCAGAGAGTAAGTATCATCATTATTATATGGTACCAGGTATCACTGGTACAATGCGTTTGCAGTCACCTTTCGCTCTGTTTTTCCAATTAAATTGGACTTTCATGTTCATGGTTAGTGCAGTCAACGAAAAGGAGTTGGAAAGAAGAGGATGAATTGTAATAAATGATGTGTGAACAGTCCAACTTATCATACACATATAGTTTTGACAAAATGCACTTGTCCGACCATGAATACGGAGAAATTCTATTTTATTCTCACCATTCAATGCCACCCACAACTGCCTCCTTTTTTTCTATTTAGCTTCCTTTCTTGACCCATACCCGACACCTTGCATGTGATCATGTCAAATACACATATACACACTTTGATTTTTTTTGACAAAACTGAAACACTTCAAAATCTCATGGACAAATGCTCACAATCCAAATTGATATAAGAGGTTCTTTGAGGCTGGAAAAATGTATTCCAAAAAATTTCAACTTGAGAGTGTAAGTGAGGATCGATAACACATGAGAGGAAAAAAGTGAAAAATGATATCTGGAAATGAGAGGAAAAAAGATCGAAGAGACAAGAGACAAAACAGATTATTGAGTCAGTGGAACATGTGAGTTAAAGTTCTTTGAACTTGGATTGCCAATTTCATTGATGAAGTCTTTTGTTGTTCCCTTTTGCTCAGATGGAATGTTTTCCTTAAAAATGAGGGGAAAGAGCAGAGAGAGAGAGAGAGAGAGAGAGAGAGAGAGAGAGAGAGAGAGAGAGAAGAGAGAGAGAGAGAGAGAGAGAGAGAGAG
>QZCP01000289.1:0-58424 GCA_003956705.1 Brevipalpus yothersi | reverse complement strand
CCTGCTCCTCCAATTCCCAAAGAATCCCGAACCAACTATATCTGAGATCTAGATCAAACATTACCATCACCACTTTTGACCTCAATTCTATCGGAATGAGAAATAAATAATTTTTCCATTCATCAAGGAGAAACATGGACTTACCTCCATCGATCAAACCTTCCAGAAATGTGATGAAGTCGGTAAACTTATCTCTAGCCGAGCCCCATGCTCCAACAACGTCTGGAGTACCGTCTTCATTGAAAGCCAATCGGTTATAAACCCCATTCGCTCCTATCTTTATGGCATCCCTAACTTCGGCGATACCGGTGTTCCGTTTAACATTATAGATTGCTCTTGGATTTGACCTGAGACCTTCCACTGGGGATGCACAACCGACTGACGAGCTAGCCTCAAAACTGAGGGCGAAATGGACGAAGAAAACCACGGAAATCAACAAGATATTCATGATCAATACAGTTTTAGAAATCATGAAACAAAGAAACTTCTAGTAGAGAAAACAAAACTGTGATAGTATAACTGACAGAATGTTACACCTTTCAGATGAGTACACACAGAAAAAACCGAATGATAGGGATCAACTTCTCTCTTGTCTCTGAGGAAATGACAAAAAAATTCGAAGTCACACAATTGTCAGATCTATTTAACATCTCCCTTTCTGCTCCTCGTGATTGTTATTAGTATTGATATTAGTCATCATCTTATTGTTCTCAGACGATAGAGTCATTTATATGAATCATCTGATTGGAACTTTGATGAATCAGATGTGGGAGGACTCCTCAGGCTCATTCTATTTGTACTAGTAGTATGATGAGGAGAGAAAAAGAGAGAGAGGTACAAGAGGGTAAAATTTGTATCACATTGGAGATATAATATGCTAGAATCAATTTGAAGCATGAGATATATTTATAGTTTCCTTTTCAAACACATCGTCAATCAAAAAATTTTATGGATCAATTTTGACTCACTTTTTAGACTTCAATAAGATAAAACATCTTATTGCATCCTGTTGGCTTATAAGACCATGGAGACAATTTTTCGGAATGATGTTCAAACTCATAGACAGGCTCACTGCTGGTATTCTGATCAGGGAAGAATATTCTTCATCATCTGAGAGAGATGATGGTGGATCCAAAAGAATAGAGGACTAAGATTCAATGATAATGCAGTAGCTGGAGCTATCTCGTGAACTGAACTTATCGGAGTGATCGGGATTAATCAGGTTGACTAAAAGCCAAATTATCACTAAAGATGCATTGCTCATTTTCCCGTGATAATAGACCTCTCGCTTGGTGCAGATGGATTCGATGCAAAATGATCCAAGTAATCAGCTGCTTTCATATAGGAACAGTTCAGAATAACTAAGTCAACTGATGAAACTCGAGGCTCTTTGATTTGATGTTTCAGGAACGGTCGACAGATGGACCGATTGATTGTATGATCGACTGCCAACACTGTGTTAGGGCAAGAGATGCAAATAGGGGTGTTTTCCGAGTTCGCTTTGTGTTCTCTAAACACCGTGGATCAAACCAAAAATTGACTCAATGGTATCACCATCATTTTGATCCTAATCACTTCTGAGAGACGATGGCTGATAGTTGCAAAAAAATCGCATACTAAATAATTTTCATGATAATTGAGAGTTAAAGATAAAACTCAAGTATTCACCATGAATAAAACCTCTTTTAATTGCATTCCTATGATCATGAGCTTGAATAGCAACACAAGCATAGAAATCTGTTTTCATTCAAGGTCTCATCAATTACTCCCTGTTAATTGACATTCCTCACCTAAACTGGTCAACCAGTGATCATCAATGTCCCATGTCACCTCGATTTCTCTATAATCCCATAAAATATCGATAATTGGTCCGTGAACGCATGATAAATTCTTCTACATCTGTACTCATATTTGCGGGCTGATTTCCATCGTGATCAGAATCGCTTTCCAGATCAATCAATTCAACGTTAGATTCGACCATCATTTCCACTCGAGAGTCATGTTTTCCATCTTAATTCACATGAATCGATCCTATCTCATCAAACCAAAGAGTAGCTTAGAGCTACTCTTTGCATCAAACTGAGCCAATATTGAGGGTACCGATTGACGGAAGAAACCAAGACTTGGCTGACCTAGTTGAAGTTCATGATTATTTTCATTTGCATGCACCGCATATGGTGCATTTTGCATTTAATGGGAATGCCTTGCTCAGTAATCAGATAGATAGATTGCTGATTAAATCCAAAAACGACACTTCACATTGATTATTGATTATGACAAACGAATCGAATTTCGCCGGAAACCAAAAGCTTCACTCAATCTCTTACACGCCAATAAACTAGAAAGGAATGAAAAATTAGGAGTAGCAAATTATGAGTTCAGTTCTGATACTGTAGAAAATAATGACGAAAAAGATGGAAACATTGAAGATTTCCTTGAAATTTTTTGACCTTCTCCAGCATTCGGTTGCTTCACAATGATTTGCAATCAGCAACACTTGGGAAGATTGTAAAATCGCGATTAAACAAGGGTATTTTTATCTTTCGTTCTCTCTTTTTAGAGCTATCTTGCAACGGGCTTCCAGTTCTTATGAATAATTTTGAGAAATACACTAATGTGCCTAAGAATCAAACAGCTATTGAAAAATGGAGAATTTGAAAAAACCAATTCATGCTAAAATTCAAGACCGGCTGCGTAGGATATCTACTCTGGACCATACATCCAACGAGAACTAGGGAGAAAGAGAAGAACTATTGTTCAAAAAATGACTGTCGATACATCGCTTTTCATGATAATATATATAATAACATTTATTGTTCCTGTTGTTGATATATAAAATATGATGAGAGTTGATTTTTAGCGTTACTCAAGATCTATTTGCAAGTAGAGCTTATTTGATGAAAGGTCAGCCGTTCATAATGTTCTCTCAAACTATTCTGAATGAACACATACAGTAAGAGATGGGAGGCAACTCAACAGCAATTAGTCCTTATTCAATATTCAAGATTTCAGAGAATATAGTTTATCATGGAAGAAAATCCATCTAGACTCATGTTTCCGAGAATTCATTCAATCAGCAAAAAAATTATGCCCTCCATTGCTCAATTGAAATCAAATCTCTATTAAATACTACTTCTTTCGTGTGATAATATTTCAAACACAACACAAACCATTCTTGAGTAAAGAATAAGAAGTTTCTCGTGGCCTGTATTTTTGTGCCATTTGAATTGTGAGACAGAAGGAGTCAGTTTGACAACTATAAATTACATCTAATTTGTACATTACGATTAACATCTTTAGCATAATTGCAGTCATGAAACTCCTTGTCCAGAGTCTGATTTTTGTGAGCTTTTTGATACCCTTCCTCATCGGCATGGAAGAAAGATTTGGTGCAAGTATTTTCGGACCTGTTTTCGAAATAATAAAAGATCAGAGCCGAGTTGATTTTTACAACAAAATTGCTCTCGAAAGGATGAAATACGAATACCGGAGATATCCTAGTAACGATACATATAAAATTTTGACAACCAGCGAATCGTACTGTGATTTTGAACACTATATTAAAGTAGATGTTCGTATCAATAACACGGAATACGAAACCGTAAGTTTTCTCAGATTCCAATGAGAATTTGAATTGATTTGTTCGAAATTGAACTGATTTTCCGTGTAGATGGAATACGTTTTTGTAAGTCATACAGGAAAAAAGACTGGGCATGGAGCATCTTTTCACCTTTTCATCCGATCGGGCAAGGCTGCAACCGAACGCTATGGCAAAATGGCTCTTGATCTCGCTCTAGCTCATCCAAAAGAAATGAAAAAAATTCATGGAACTGAATTCAAGAACCCGAAGATTTTGGTTCTTGAGGCAGACACCAAACACGGATACAAAGTATACGGAGTGTCTTTTTATACACCTTCTATTTCTAACGGGCAGAAAGAAGTAAGTGCGAGTAATACGAAGTGCAAATTTGTTTTATTGAGGGCATTCTCAATTGACAGGTACCAAGGGCGGGCTTTTTAATAAGACAAAATGGAACTTTCGTGGGGTACGATCCATACCCAATGAAAAAAATGAGAGAATGGTGCTTGTCAGATCTTATCAATAGGAACCATTGAAAGAGGGTAAATTTTCTCTTTGCCCTGTATTGAAGAGCCCGGTATAAAATGAAAAGATAGATGATGATTTTTATATTTTTTTCAATGACATCTTTCGGAATGTATCAACCGAGATTCAGAGTCATTATATCAGCAAAAAACTAGGCAAAGCTTGATTAAAAGGAATTATCGTCGAAATTCGCCAAGCGACACTGATCGCCTTTTTCTTCCAAAATTTAGGTTACCTGTAGCGATTCGACACGTTGCCTGAAATTCTGAACTGTTTATTTTCTATGAATGTGAAATTTGATGAAAAGATAATTGCTCTTGAAATGCTGGAATTAATTTTTTCTGACTATATCTCATTACTTCATGAAAATGCACTATTTTTTTCCAAAGAAATTTTGAAAACCTCGACCGCTGTTAAGCTGTTACTCCAAGTATCGTGCCTTGATGATACATTTGATGATAATCAGGATAGTATGTTCACCTTCACAGCATCAAATGGAGAATTCTATCTGGAACGATTTGGGAGTAATCCATCGATTATACATTGATAGGCTGTATGCATGTATGCACATCTTGTATATCATTTTTTATCCAAATTTTTCTTCCCGTTCCGAAAACTTCTCTCGTGTTTCTATCTGAGTGCTTATTGGAATAGATAGGAGATACCTCTAACAGCACTTCATCCTTATTGAAGATTGATAATTATATCCAAAAACGATACTTCACATCGGTCAATTGCCACTCGATGGCCAGATTTGATTTGCAGCTCTTTGCAAGTGGAGATTAGTTTGTATGAATCTTGCCTCTTTTTGTCAAGTTTGGCTTAAATAGGATCATTGGACGAGATGATTGCAACACTGGTCGAAAAATTGATCATGGATCATCTGCTGTTAGAGTAGGAATTTCATTGGATACAAACGCTTGTCTCTCTGTGCCAACCCTTTTTATCTCATGAGGCGTACAGATACAAAGCAGTCAAAGCAGAAAGATAACAACACGAGTCAATTTGTGAAAAACGCTCATCAAAATGGAAGAAACGCTGAAGGTTGGATATTGTCCTTGTATTCGGTAGTCAAATTGAAAGGAACAGAGTCAAAATCATCAAAACATGAATCAAAATCAGTCAAACACTAGTTTAAAATCTCTTTCCGATCAAGACATGAGGGGATATATTTCATCATGTTCGTATAGTAGTTGAGACAATACTGAGGGCTTATTACTTGAGATGCATTTTCGACACCTTCGAAAACTTCATCGGGACAAGTTGGCTTGAACTTCTTAACGTAATGCTTCAGCTGGTTGAAAAGGTTTTCTATTGGGTTTAAGAATGGTGAATAAGGAGGGAGGAAGACAAGTTCATGTGAAGTAGTGGAAAAAAGTTCTGTTACTCTGTCGGCATGATGAAATGGAACATTGTCCATCACAACTGTAGCATCAGTTATCGAAGAAGTTTCGAGTTTTTCCATAAACTCTTTCAGATAATCGACGAATGCATCTGTTCCATAAGCTCGCTCTCTAACTTGATAGAAGAACAAGCCTTCCGAATTCATAGCCGCACAGATTGAATAATTTTTTCCCCTGATAGCTTTCACTGGTACATTCGCCTCACCACCTTTCTTCGACCAGCCATAGTTGAGTCTTGCATGTACTTGTATACCAGATTCATCGATATAGAAAACTTTCGACCGATTTCGATCCATACTTGGAAACTTGTAGGCATACTCTCGACGTTTTTCGATAACATCAGGATCATTTCTGCGTGTTGGTATAGGAGATGTTCTCTTGAATGTGAAGTTCAATGTATTGTGTAGATAATTTCCAATCGTTGAAGCACACACACTTATACCAAAAGTTTCATGAATAGAGTCGGCTAGCTCTTCCCGAGTCAGATGAACATCGTTTTCCAACTTCGATCTGATGAAATCGATGTGTTGACTCTCGAGCTTTGGTTTCCGGTGACCTCTTGGACGCTCTAAGCTTCCATGCTTATTGTAATTGCAGATGATGGTTCGAACAGTATTGTAGTTTAGACCGAGACGATTAGCGATATCACTCTGTTTCTCACCACGTTGAAACTCTCTCAAAACAATCTCTTTCAATTCTCTCGAAACCATATTTCTCTGAGACATTTTGACAATCAAAAGGTAAAATAGCAAACTGATTTACAGAGGTGTCTTCGCTACCCTTTTAATAGTGACTTTTGACCTCTTGTTTTATCGATTTTGACCTGTGTTTCTCTTTTTTTGACTATGTTTGACTCATTTTGACTGATGCTCTCAGTTGACCTGGAAGGTGAAGGTTGTTTTTGCCATTTTGATGACCGTTTTCTGAATATTGATTAGTGTTCTTATGAATTTGCCTTCACTGTATCTCTTGATCATACCACAGGTGGGAGCTTATGATTTTGTTTTTTGATGAGATTTCGATTGCTCGTCCTGCTTCTCAGATTAATCGAATACTAGATTGCTGAAGAGGAATCAGGAAAACCATCCCGACTGAATGTTATTTGAGGATTTCAAAATGAAAAAATTGAATTGTCTTTTATCCCTCTCAAATATAAATTGTGATTTGTTGGTTAATTTTCCAATCAAATGTTTTTGTCGTAAGCCTGAACACCTTAGCTCTTGAACATTTATTATCAATTTAAAAATTTTTGTGACTTTCTCACTAATTGAAATTTGAATTTTGAACGATAAACACTTGAAATCTGCTCCTTACAGGACGTAGTTGCAGGACGTAAGGCGAAAAATCTGTCCTATTTGCATTCCAGAATATTGAACCATATCTTGGGAGAATATATCATGCATTTCGACTTGTGAGAATAGCTCTTTGCATAAATATTTGAATTTTTAGGCTCGCTTCTAGCCTCCAAGTCAAGAAATATAGTCTCATGAAGAGAACTATATGAACTTGCCAAATAAAAAATAAAATAAAAATTGTAGTTGTCAAATAACGGATGATTATTTCCTCCCAAACCATAATGGAACTCAATACATATATAGTCAGATCAGCAAACTCGATAATAGACGAACAAATCATTAATGCAGTGAGTAACTAAAGTTCTTGGCTATGTCCTGCATCACTTATAGCCCCCAGGTAGGCAAAAATTTTATAAAATTCTCAAATTTGATGAATGAAACAAGAGTGAATGTTTTTGTGGAACGCTGTGTTTTACTAGCTTTGATAGCTTCAAAAGAAAATAGGGAAACAAATAGATACCTGTTTATTGTAAGAATTCGAAGATTGAAATCAAGTTCACGTGTAGAAATCAGAAAACTTCAGGCTTACGGAAAATTATTGTTTTACGTCAAGAGAAGCCTCGAAATGAACTAATCAATTTCCATACCTTTACTTCGACCATTTCTATTGAGGAAGATGCTTAACATCCTCAACTGTTTCCACTCTAGAGCGATGCTGATGAACTCCATAAATCTCAAATGTGATGGAAAGTTCGTTGCCCTTGAAATACTCGGGATAATCCTTCCTGACTATGAATGTATGTTGACTCCGTGAGAAGGCACTGTTATTTTCCTTTTCTAACGCGCAAAGTTTACTGTGAATGAAAAAATTTACTTTTTTATTGCTACTGCTAGCTCTTTTCGATGACGAATCGTTAGTCAACAGTTTCAGTGCGAGCACAAAATTACGCAATTAATGATTAACCAGATTCAAATTTATACTGAAATCAATCCGTACCTGATTGATTATGACTGACGATCCATCGGATCATACAGCTAAGAAACCAATATTTCCACAAACTACTGTGGAAGGACACATCCAGTAAGAGATAGGAGGCACCTCTAACAGTGCTTCTTCCCTGCTGAAAATTCCAGATTTCAAAGAATATAGTTCATCAAGGAAGAAAAACCATCTAGCTTCATGTTTTCAAGAGCAGAATTGCGTTTTTTGTAGCTTGATTGAAATCCAATCTCTATTAAATACTACTTCTATCGTGTGATAGTATTTCAAACGCAACACAAACCATTCTCGAGTAAAGAATAAGAAGTTTCTCGTGGCCTCTATTTTTGTGCCATTTGAATTGTGAGACAGAAGGAGTCAGTTTGATAACTATAAATTACATCTAATTTGTACATTACGATTAACATCTTTAGCATAATTGTAGTCATGAAACTCCTTGTTCAGAGTCTGATTTTTGTGAGCTTTTTGATACCCTTCCTCATCGGCATGGAAGAAAGATTTGGTGCAAGTATTTTCGGACCTATTTTCGAAATAATAAAAGATCAGAGCAGAGTTGATTTTTACAACAAAGTTGCTCTCAAATCATTGAAATCCCGTCACAAGGAACATTCTGAGAAAGAATCGTTTCATTATAAAATCTTGTCGACCAGCGAATCATATTGTGATTTCGAACATTATGTTAAAGTAGATGTTCTATTCAATAGAACAAGATATCCGGGTGTAAGTTCTCTCAAATTTCAATGAGAATTTTAATTGATTGGATTTTTTCTGTAGATCTCGTTAGAATACATTTTTGTGAGTTACACAGGAGAAAAGACTATGCATGGGGCATCCTTTCCCCTTTTCATCCGCTCAAGTAAGGCCGCAAGCAAACGCTATGGCAAAATAGCTTTAGATCGTGCGAAAAAAACTCATGGAATGGAATTTGAGAACCCGAGGACTATGGTTGTTGAGGCGGACACTAAGTATGGATACAAAATCTATGGAGTGACTATTCATACACGTTCTGTTCTCAACGAACAGAAAGAAGTAAGTGGGAATAATAGGAAGTGCAAATTCGTTTTATTGAGGGCACATTCAATTGACAGGTATTCAGAGAAGGCTTTTTCATGCTACCAAATGGAACTTCTCGGCCGTATAGACCATATGTCACAAAAAAAATCAGAGAATGGTGCCTATTCGATCCTGAAGTTTTCTAAACATCTCAATTTAATAGGAATAAAATGGAGAGACAGACATTGATTTATTCTTTTTTCAATGATTTTTTACGGAATCCTCAAAAATTCCCACAAGGAGATTCCTATCTTATCAAAATGGATTATCCTCCAAAGTGGCCAAGCGGAAATCATCGCTATTTTTTTCCAAAATCTCAGTAACACAATGTGGTTTATCAGTTATGAGCCCATCAGCCCCTTCCCTAAAGAATGGTATCAATTTTAACTCAGGAGTGCTTTAAAAATTTCTAACTTACCTTAGGTATTTTTCTTTTCGATACTGCCGTTCATTAGCATCTTCACAATTCATCAGTACCTTTGAAATATTACCACTATTTCGGAGTTGAATTGAATCAGAAAACTCAGAACTGGAGTCCCAAATTTGTCCAATCTTAGAAGTTTGCCACACCTGATTCGGTCTAATATTTCGGATAGTAAACTCTTCCGCATTTTTTTTTGCATGTCCTTCATGAACTGCAAACCCTAATCGCCGATCAAAAAGACTTTTCATCGAATGATTGAGCTGGAGATGATTGGACTGGAAGATTGAGATGTCGCAAACTTCTGGGACTTCCAGGATCACAAAAAAATTTTTATGGGCTTTTTTCATCAGATCAGCTAGTCCTTTAACGATATAGGATGCCGTAAGATCTTTATTGTCCGGCGACGAAAAATCCCTGAACTGCAACCCGAACATTATCATCACCAATTGTGATCCAGCCTCTGTGAGAACGAGAGATAAATGGTTTTCCTATTTATCAGGAGGAACATTGACTTACTTTCTTCAATTAAGCCTTTCAAAAACGATATGTATTCTGTGAACTTATCGCCAAAGGAAAAAGGTTTTCCCACAGAGTCAGGGGTACCGTCTTTATTGAAATCCAATAGATTATAAACCCCATTCGCTCCTTTCTTTATAGCGTCCCTAACTTCGGCGATACCGGTGTTCCGTTTAATATTATAGATTGGTCTTGGATTTGACCTGAGACCTTTCACTGGGGATGCACAACCGACTGACGAGCTAGCCTCAAAACTGAGGGCGAAATGGATGAAGAAAACCACGGAAATCAAGAAGATATTCATGATCAATTCAGTTTTAGAAATCATGAAACAAAGAAATTTCTAGTAGAGAAAACAAAACTGTGATAGTATAACTGACAGAATGTTACACCTTTCAGATGAGTACACACAGAAAAAACGAATGATAGGAATCAACTTCTCTCTCGTCTCTGAAGAAATGAAAAAAAAATTCGGAGTCACACAATTGTCAGATTTATTTAGCATCTCCCTTTCTACTCCTTGTGATTATTATTAGTATTGATATTAGTCATCATCTTGTTGTTCTCAGACGATAGAGTCAATTATATGAATCATCTGGTTGGAACTTTGATGAATCAGGTGTAGGAGGGTTTCTTAGGCTCATTCCATTTGTACTAGAAGTGCGATAAGGAGAGAAAGAGAAGAAAGAGAAAAAAGAGACACAAAAGAAGGTGAAAATTGTATCACATTGGAGACATAATATGATAGGATCGATGTGAATCATGAGATATATCTCTATATTTTTTTAGTTTGCCTAGTCAAACACATCGTCAATCAAATAATTTGATGGATCAATTCCGACTCACTTCCTTTGGCAAAACATCTTACTGCATCCTGTTGGCTTATGGAAACAATTCTTCGGATTGATGTTCGAATTCATAGATAGGTTCTCTGCTGGTATCCATATCCATCCATATCAGGAAAGAATATTCTTGAATATTTTTTATCCTCTGAGAGAGATGACAGAAGATCCGAAGAAATAGAGTACTAAGATTCAATGAAAATATAGTAGCTGTGGCCATCTCATACACTGAATTTTTTGAAGCGATCGTGATTAATCAGGTTGACAAACAGTCAAATTATCACTGGAGATGCATTATTCATTTCGCTTTGTGTTCTCTAAACATGGTGGACCAATCAAAAAATTGACTCACTGGTATGACCATCATTTTGATCCTAATCACTTCTGACAAACGATGGCTGATAGTTGCAAAAAGTTCCGCATACCAAATGATTTCCATGATAATTGATAGCTAAAGATAGAATTCAATTAAAATTAGTGTAATTACCATGAATAACACCTCTTTTAATTGCATTTCTAAAATCATGAGTTTGAATAGCAACACAAGCATTGGAATCTGTGTTCATTCAAGGTCTCATCAACTACTCACTATCAATTAACATCACTCACATGAATTGATCTACTAGTGATCACTAATGTCCCATGTTACCTTAATCTCTCTGTAATCAGGCTTATTTCCGGTAAACAATCGATGATAGCCCCGTAGACACATGACAAATTCTTCCAAATCAATCTCATCGAAAATGAAAATCAAGGTATGCCATGAATGATGGGAATCAATAAATTCGCCAGCTTCACTGCCATCATCATTACATTATCATCAATGTATCCTCAATCGATATCCGTTCCGAAAATCGTACTCTTGCCTAGCCAAAGCTTCGAGTTGTGCATCTTTCTCCTGCATCATAAGTCCCGACGTTTGATTGCACAGTCCATTGCTAGTGGGTGGTGAAATGGACAAACTTTTGTCCAATATTGCCTGATATCTAGTGAATTCGGGTTGACAAACTACCAGTATAACGGTACCTCCACAACATTAAAATCGACGAATTATCTCTTCATATGGTGAATCGAACATGTCCGCCTCATTGATCGGCAAAATTTGATTTCCAACAATTTGTTTTCCTGTTTTTTATACAAATGATAAACAAATTGTGAGTCCACAATGCTTGTTTGAATGATCATATTGGAGGATCAAAACATTAGAAGTTTAATTATCTCAGAATGAATGCAGGCATGTGTTCATGTGATGATTAATCATGACACAAAATCAATTGTCAGTTACCTTTTTTATGTAATCGAATTGAGTACTTTTCAAACATATTAAATCAAATTCTTTTCTCACCAAAAACTAGCAACAACATCAGTATATTTTAAAAGGAGCGTGATTTTGAGGACGTTGTAAGATGATAAATATTGATACTCATACCTTGATCCAGCTATCAGGGAAACCAGTAGTGATTGAAGATCATTTCATCTAGAGAATTAAAGGCCAAAATGTCGTGTGATCAATCCAATCAGCATAAATTGATTAGAACCAAAAAAGCACGTGTCTGTTGATTGTGTCGATGTTTGCTGTATTTCCTCTCATGCTAGAGACATCTTCTGATCATCTTAAATGAAATCAATTTGAGCGTCTCTTTTAAATCAATATTGATTGAGCATGCAAAGAAATGTGTGGCTTCTCCAAATAATATCCAGATTGACAAATAATTTTTCATTGTACAATTGTATAATCAATTGTCAAAAAGCAATTTTCACCAACAATAGAATTGATGAGGCGAAATTCGCCCCTTTAACAGAAAAGTTGGAATACTACCAGCAAAGAGCCGGTAGGAAAGTGTCATTTGATCCCTAACCACAGTTTGACAATTTCGAAAAAATGGAAGAAAGCTCAAGGATCTTATCGACTTCACCCATCTCTTGACATTTTCTAGCAAATGATATTGGAAATCGTTGATCATCCCGAAGACCTCACGGTTGAGGCATATTCCAAAAGCCCGATGCTAGAATGGGATTGATTTGGAAAATAGGTTGAATTTATTGCTGAGAGCCCAACTTGAGGAAACTTCGAGCCTTCCACAATCACTTGAGCACAACGTACCTTCTTCGATAAAACATCTTGCTTCATCTGGCGTGCTTGTAGAAGTTCATGTGAAGTTTGAATGGTGAAAATGGTCTTTTGAATCAATTTTTGTATTTTTAGGCTCTTTTCTAGCCTCCAGACTAAATAAATAAATATATAAATAATTAAGATTAAAGATTAAAGACATCAAAAGATTAAATGATACACTTCCATCACAAAATACATCCTAAGTGATCAGAGTCTTAATAAAAGTTCTTGAAATTGTATTTAAAATTGCGACAATATTGACCGATCGATCTATATTTCATTTTGAACAGAAATTGACTTTATTTTTCAATTTATCCCTGTTTTATCATTCTCCTAATTGGTTCCATTCTATTACTGTTAATTTGATCATCAGAAAGAATTTATCAACCATTGTTCGAACTTGCTGTTAAAATGATCGATGAAACCTTTGCTTTTTTATAGCTTGAATGATTCTGTTGATCCAAAACTGCATTTGTAACGGTGTTTTGAGAACTTCCAGAAGCAATCTGACTTGAATCGATACCATAGCCATACGAATCAACTGATGTATCTTCTCTTACGTCTACTGGACTCTCATTGCTCATCATTCCTTGTCTATGATTCAACTCGTTTCTTGGAAGATGGAAACCCACTTTCTCAGCAGAATACGATCCATCTTTCTTGTCAGTAAGATCAGTCAATTCTCTGAGAATTCTTCTCTTAACTTCCTCTCCACATATTGGATTATTGACACCTGTAAATGAGGTCTTTTTTGGCTCATTCTTTCCTCTTTTCGTACCAATCGTCACACGAGAACTAAATTTGAGCTCAGAAATTTCCGATTCTTCAAAATTATTATTTGTTTGATCTAATATGAATGGCCTTGAATTCATCATGACTGATTGCTGAGCTCCTACATTACTCGAACTTATTGATTGACCATGGGATCCTATTCTGGCTTCTTTTCTTACGTTGATAAGTTGACCCAATTGGAACCTGTCGAATAATTAAGTTGATCAGTTATTGAATTTTTATCTTACAATTATTTACCACCCTTTGGCAATTTTGTGTGATAATTCTTTGATTTCTTTTCGAATGATCTCGTTCGCCATTCTCTTCGGAATACCCTGTTTTAGCATCAAACTCTTGTCAAAGCAAAGCTTATCGGTCACTTCTCTCAATTCATCTGAAAATAATTGGACGAGGATTTAAATTAACTTCTTACCACAAATTCAAATTTATTCTGTAACTAACCTGTCCGAAAACATTCAACAGATATATTGAATACCATGGTGATGAATATAAAGTAGTTTATCCAGGTTGAAAATGATAAACCAACCTTCATCTTGTGTTGAGATGGTGATCACGAATTTTTCAATTTATATTTTAGAGCTGAATTCATGAAAGTTTACAGAGATAAGAGTAAATTTCCTTCCAATCCATCTGCCAGCTCTCTAATGGAACATTTGGGGACAATCTAACTAGAAAATACACACAATCAAGCAAAAGCCAGATGTGAAATTGCTCCCATTATCTCATAAATTTTCATCTGTGAGTTCAACAAGTAGGTTATGAATATTTCATAATTAATTTTCTCATGGTGCACAAATGCCCGATCTCTGTCAGGAGAAACTTGGTCTGATTCGATATCCTAAAGATGTCAATTCCTCGCTACCAAAGTCTAACATAACTAGTTAGCTGCTGAGGAAGATGTTAACCGTTTCAGCCAAATTGTTCTGTTTAGTGATAATTTCTCTTTCTTTTCGACCCCTACTCCAGTGAATGAAACATTAAAAATGTCGAATCATCGTTTTCTCTATCCAAAATAGAGAGTTAAGATCTCAGTACACTTAATAGGGTACTTGATGCAATGAGCAATTGATTTAATTTTTGTCTACAAGTATTTGAATTTACACCAAGAGGTGGACGTCATCCAAACCTTACAATAA
This sequence comes from Brevipalpus yothersi, assembly GCA_003956705.1. Classification (NCBI taxonomy): domain Eukaryota; kingdom Metazoa; phylum Arthropoda; class Arachnida; order Trombidiformes; family Tenuipalpidae; genus Brevipalpus; species Brevipalpus yothersi. The sequence continues at coordinate 43,745 of QZCP01000289.1, read as the reverse complement.
TGAAAATCAAATTACACTGTACTTTTGAGAGCTCATCTGATCAATTATTTGCTTACAAACCAATTATTGGAGTGATTGTGAAACTATTTGATGATACTTTAGATCCACTGAAGGTTGAGTGATTTTGTTCGTCCACAATCGCTTGCTGGATACTGTTCTGAGAATTTTCTGAGCCCATTTGAAGGAAATCAACGTTATAACCATGGGAATCGATTTTTGTTCGCTCTTTCACTGATATATTGGATAAATTTTCGCTACTTGGAGCACTTTGCCTCAGTCTTTTGGTCTCAAGATTGGATTTGTTTCCTAGGAATGTTACTGGATTCTCATTCCTATGATCTTCTGGGTCCTCGATTTCTCTTATATTAGTGGCATCTAACCTTTCAAATTCTCTATAGAATTGGTCTTCTATTTGTCTTCTACAGGCTTCACTTTTTGAACTTTCCATCGGCAATTGTCTCTTGATCTCTTCTCGTCTTCCAATATTTACCGTTGGACGAGAGCTTAGTTTGAGCTTAGAAACATCTGATTCTTGATTAACATTGTTTGTTTGATCCAGTATCAGTGTAATTGCATTGGTGACCATAGCTTGCTGCGTGCCAATTATATCTGAATTTATTGATTGACCATATGAGCCCACTTCATCATCTCTCGTTATATCGATACTTCCATCTACCGAAATTCTTGGCCCATTTCTATCCTATTTTGAATTTTGAGGCCAAATTTTTTTCTTGATTAACTTCATCTATTGCTCAATCTCAATTGTTATGATTAGAATCGATTCTCTAACATAATCATATTTTCCTAATTGCTCAAACTCCGTCACATTACTTTTCGCCACCTCGGTAGGGGAAAGCTGTGTGAAAAAATGTTGAGAAATGAGAAATAAACTTTACGTTCTCAGAATACCTGTACTAAATTTTACCTTCTTGCGATATTCTCACTATATTCTGCCATTTTCTTGTCAAGAAGTGCTGAGACTACCTTCTCATTGTGACCATATTGTAGCATCAGTTTTTTCTCAAAACACAGCCTCTGTACCATGTCCTCTAGTTCAGTTTTTTTGTTCACTACAAATGTTGATTGGTGTTATCATTTATCATGTAGTTATTCATCAAATACTGTCAAAATTGAAAATCTCACTCACCCTCCCGGAAACTTTTCACACTAGAAATCAACATTAGAATGGTGAAATAGCAAATTATGAATTTCATCTTCATCCCTAGAAAAATGTATAACCAATCACCATTAAAAAAGTGGTAGAATTTTTGAAATCAGCTAACTTCCAGCTTTTTCTTCATTATACGGTGATCAATACTGATAAATCATCAACAACACTTGTAATGATTGTGAAATCGAAGCAAACAGATGAAACAGTTAACCCAAATGATGATAAGGCTTCCCTAGCTTAATTGGTGATTCACATTAATCGAAGCTAACGTTTGCTTCTCACAGCAAATCTCTATAATTTCCCTCAGTGTAAATGCTCAGATAAATAAATTTTCATTATTTTCTGATTCATTTCATTGTATCTAGGTATGCTGATCAATAATGGAATTGGGATCTATAGATATTATTGTATTGAGAAGATGCAATTTTTAGCACTAGTTTAATTGAAAATTAACTTTACCTCCAGAATGCGAAGAATGGTCATACTTATGAGATAATTTTCAATATTTTTACACGAGAATGAATGCTATACTCATTCTTACGCCCAGCAAAGTAGAGATATTAGATGCTCCTAGTACAAGATGCCCAAATAATCTGGTTTCTTGTTCAACTAGGATTGAGTAACAATTGTAAGGATCATATTGATGATGATTAGCTGATAATTAGAATTCAAATTTTTGCCAGAAAAATCAATATTTTACAAAGAAAATCAAAAATAGTATCAGTTGATTATCTCTCCATTCTTGAAACTCAATATTAGACTTTCAACTTTCGTATCTTCTCACTTGGTGATCACACAGTGTTGAAAGAAGCTGCAAGTCTGACTGCTGAGATTTTCGATGATCTATAATTTGAATGGCTTTGTTCGTCGACAATTAATGACGAAAGACTATTCGCAGAGTCTCCTGTGGCAATTTGATCTAAATCAACATCATAACCATATTTTCCAATAGAAGTTTTCTCTTGTATGGATACAGCAGCTACCTTCTCAGCATTTGAGTTTCCTTGACGGAACATTTTTTCCCTGTATTTCGACAACTCTATTGGATCATTTTCATCGCTGAATTCCCTATTTCTTCTATAGAATGACATCTTTGGCTTAAGACGATTAGACTGCATCAAAGCCATCCTAATTTCGTTTTCAACTTCTCTGTGACATACTGATTCATCAGTATACTGAGTCGAAGGGACTTTGCTCCGATTCTTTACGTTTTCTCTCGTGCTGATGGTTGGGCGAGAATTCAGTTGAAATTGAGACACTTGTGAGTTCTTGATATCGTTATTTACTTGATCAATTATGAGTGCCTTCGTATTCGTTATGACTGCTTGCTGAGATGCAATTGTATTGGAATCCAATAGCTGACCATGTTTACCGACTTCAGCTCCCCTCCTCACTCCAATATGTTGTACTGGATCCCAATAATGACTGAGGATAAACTTTTAATTACTGGTTAAAATTATCTTTTGATGATCTTACTCTCTTGTAATATTGTCAATGAACTTTTTGATCTTATAACTCATAGTTCTAGAAGCTGCCTCATTTGATGAACCACTTTTTAGCATCAAGTTCTCCTTCGAACACAGTTTCCTGATCATACCATCAAATCTACCTGTACACAAAGTTTCACCTAAGTTATTAATCGAGAAAATTGTTAACTCACCTTCCTGGCTATTCTCATCCCCATTTATCAGTAAAGATGGCAAACATATGAAGAACAAAATTGAAAGAATTTTCGAAATCATGAAGATAAAATTCATGATTTATGATCTCAATCTACGGATCAAGTCATAATCTCCATCGAAACTTGCCACGTAGCTAGACACTGAATCGAATCAACAGTCTGATGTATTCAATTCATTTTTCTTGGAAAATAACCGCAAAACAGATGAATCACACAATGTAGTCTCTTCAAATCAGATTTGCATAAACAGTGAAAAATGAAACAAGTTGAACCAGAGGTTTTTTAGCTCTTTGCTGTCAAAGTGATTAACCAACTATCTTTTGTGACAGATTTGATTGCATCAATGGATTTGGAAAATGGTAATTTCATTTGAAACAATCTTCTAAGTAAAATTGTAACTAGACTGGATGATTTAGGTCTCTATTTTTGAAAATTTGTTGATACTCAGGGAAAAATTGTTATGACGTAAGAAGGTTAGATGAGCCCTTGGATTCAAGAAAGTATTCCCGAATTCGATGGTGGAAAAGTAAGCATCAAAATATCTTGAGATGATTTTTAATCAAACATAATCGGGAAAAATGTAAGGTTTACTAATCTTAATAGTCTGCGAAGTAAAGTGATTGTATGGCTTGGTACAAAAAGCCTGTAAAATCTGATTGCATGTCTACTTTTCGCTGGCGTTCTTTATCATATTCATCGAATGGATGGAATTTAGGGATTAAACTACTGTTAACAAAGCCAATATTATCAAGGCAAATTTGCGGATTGTTTCTATCGATTATTCCTCCATTCTTAGAGTCTAGTACTACAGTCGCAATGTTAGGATCTTTGCTTTTGGAATCATTCCAATTAGGCCATTCTTTTCCACTTGGTAACTGTGGTTTGCTGAGAGATACGAAATATAAGAACAAAACATGTAACAGAATTAGTATCTGAAGTACCAACAAATATATAGATTAACTCACCCTGTTCTTATAAATGATGCATATATTTTCATCATGATCTCAGACATTCGTCTATCATTATCAGAATAGGTCCAATAATTCGAATATGGCTCACCAAAAATGAATGGCTGTTGATCTCGAGTACAAACACCAAGTTCTCGATCGATATCACACAATGGATAATCATGAGACTGAGGAATATGATTGAACTCATAGGTATAGACACCTTTCTTCAAGTTTCCAGAGGCAGAGGTCAGATAGGAAGTATAATAGAGAATGCATGGCACAATTTGATTCACAAACTGTACCAAACCATTTTGGATTCTCTTGATTGTGTAAGGCTTATTAGGATCACCAATAAAAACCTCAGCAACTTTCTTAACTTTATTAGGCTGGACAAAATATCTGAGTACTTCAAGAGCATCTTCGTAGTTAAACCCTTGGTTTGCATACACTTGAGGGTTTGCGATTGCAAGATATCTGCTGGAATAATCTGAAGAAAATCCATAGAGAACATTGACATCATTCGCTAGAGCAGCAACCTCCTCATTAGTTGCAGTGATGGTGAAATAGTTTGGATCATAAATTATCGAAAAGGCACTGAAACGATTCGGTAAGGCACTGATAATATCGCTTGCGTCCGTATCTTGTACACATTGCAGTCTATCCTTGGCTTTCAAGCAGCCAATACGGTCCAGAACGATTTCGGCTGACTCGATATTGCGTTCCAAGCGATCTTCACCCTGAACCAGAATATCTCTATCTTCTGCTATGGCATTTTGAAACAGATTTCGAGCATACGGCGATAAAATGTGGGCTCTCACATTTGCAGCTCCTGACCCTTGACCTCTGATGGTTATAGCTTTCTTGTTTCCACCGAAAAATTCGATATTATTATTAACCCATCTTATGGCATAATTTTCGTCCCAAAGACCAAGATTGCCTTCTAAACCATCTTCTTCAGCAGTTTTTGCGTAACCAAAAAAGTTGAGACGAGCATTCATTGTGACCAAGATTATATTTTGTCTCTTAACCAGCTCCGATTTAAGGTTTATCTCATCATTGTCCGATACATAGAGGTGGTCTGCATGAAGGATGGATATCATGACCGGATATTTCTTGCCCTTATTAATCAGAGCATCTCCTGGAGTGATGATATTCAGATAGAGGCAATCTTCGGACATTGGCTGTCGAACTTGACGCAATGATAATCGAGGTTGCATACAAACTGGTGGAAGTTTGGTAGCCTCAACAACATCAGTCCACTTGTCCACAGGTTGGGGACGTTGGAGACGTAGATCATCGATTGGTGGCTTGGCGTAGGGAATCCCATAGAATACATTCAGATCACTACCACCCATATTCTCCACCATACCAACTACAGGTCCACTTAATGTCTTTATAATGGGTGTCATCCTCACATCACCCTCAGCGGACCATGGAGCCATCGAGAGGAACATGATACCAAGATTTAGTATAGATTGGGACAGAAGAGTCATAGTGGAAGAGATTGTTTCTCTGCTCATTGATAGAGTAGAATTAGCTCATGTTATATTGCATCTTGTTTTATATCAGATGTTTCGTTGAGTGATGAATCTTGTACAGAACTGATGAGTTCCAGATGTTGATAGTTTTTCTCTGTCTGAATAATTTCCCTCTGTCTCTTTACGTGAGGTTTGAAACTACTCCAATCTAATATATCTCGATTATCTTGGGTTTTCTGGATAGACTATCATTATATGAAGCTCCATTTGAGTTACAGACTCTCTTGTCCACCAATAATTAAATAAACTGTGTGAATAGAATTTTTGGCTTTCTCATTACAAAGGCATTCTTTTTTCTTATGAGCCAATTTATATGGTTGGATATGGCATATTCGAACAAAATCGGAACATAACACGACATAACTACCAAAATACACGCACACAAAGTGATTGCTGTGAATCTTTTAATCCAAACAATTAAGAGGGAAGTGAGTTCTTACAATTGAGACCACCCTAATAGTCTGCAAAGTACAGTGATTGGATAGCATTGTAAAGGAAGTCAGTATAACTTGACTTCTTGTCTACATTAACCTGTCGATCCATATCATATGGATCAAAAGGATGAAACTTAGGAATCAAGCTGCCATTCACAAGATCGAGATTGTCTAAGCAGAATTGTGGATTGTATCGATCAATGATTCCACCATTTTTAGCATCCAAAATAACGGTAGCAACATTCGGGTCTTTGCTTTTGGGATCATTCCAATTAGGCCATTGTTTTCCATTGGGTAATTGTGGTGTGCTACAATAAAGGATTGAAATATTATAATTGATCCAACTCATTTTACTGATCAAAATATTGTTAGCAACTTACCCTGTTCTTATAAATGAGCTATATACTCGCATCATGATATCAGACATTTTTCGATCCTCATCGGTGAAGAACCAACGAGTACCATATGGATATCCGAAAATGAACGCCTGTTGGGCACGATAGCAAACACCTAGCTCTCGATCGATATCACATACTGGGAAATCGTTGGATTGTGGAACATGATTAAATTCATAGGTATAAACATTCTTCTTCAAACTACTGTCCGCTGTTAGATATGCTGTGTAGTAAAGAACGCAAGGCTGTATTTCGTTACCAAAACGTACTAAACCATTTTGAATTTTTTGGGTTGAGTATGGTTTATCGGGATCACCTATAAATATTTGGGCAATTTTCTTCACATCTTGATTGGAGTCAACAAAATATCCGATCACATCCAGAGCATCATCATACGTCAACTGGGCTTTGGCATAGACTTCCGGAACGAGAGCGGCTAGATATAAACTAGACTCGTCTGATGGGAATCCCATCAGTAGATTCACATCATTAGCCAAATCAACAACTTCTTCATTGGTTGCCACGATGGTGAAGTAGTTAGGATCATAAATAATGGAGAAAGCACTGACACGATTTGGTAGAGCACTGATAATATCATTTGCGTCCACAGATTGTACACATTGTACTCTATCCTTGGCTTTCAAGCAGCCAATACGGTCCAGAACGATCTCAGCTGATTCGATATTACGAGCTAGACGGTCTTCTCCCAGCACAGGAATATCTCGGTCCTCTACTATGGCATTCTGGAATAGATTTCGGGCATAAGGCGATATTACATGAGCTCTCACATTAGCACCTCCAGATCCTTGTCCTCTTATCGTTATTTTTTTCTTGTCTCCACCAAAGAATTCGATATTATTGTTCACCCATCTGATAGCATAGTTTTCATCCAAAAGGCCCATGTTGCCTTCTATTCCATCTTCTTCAGCAGTCTTAGCATAACCGAAAAAGTTGAGACGAGCATTCATGGTGACCAAAATTATTTTCTCTCTCTTCACTAGCTCTGCTTTCAGATAAAGTAGATCATTATCGGATATATAATTATGCTCCGCGTGAAGAATTGATATCATTACTGGATACTTTTGACCTTTGTTCATGAGAGCATCTAGTGGAGTGATTATATTCAGATATAAACAATCTTCGGACATTTTTTGTCGAACTTGGTTGAGCGAAAGACGAGGTTGCATACACACCGGAGGAAGTTCTGTTGCTTCCACGACATCAGTCCACTTGTCCATTGGCTGAGGCTTCATGAGCCGTAAATCATCAACCGGTGGCTTAGCATATGGAATTCCATAGAAAGCATTCAGATCTTCTCCATCAAAATTCTGTATCAGCCCAACGATTGGTCCGCTCAGAGTTTTGACTACGGGTGTCATCTTCACATCACCACCCATAAAGCATGGAACAATCGAGATAAATAATATGCCGAAGCACAACGTTATTCCAAAGTTTACCATTTTGAATGATGTTTTCACCAGGTCTTCTTGCCTCGAAGAGTTGAGAAGAACTGTTACTCAGTTCATCTCATCATCACTTAAATTGATAGCTTAACCAACCTTATGCTACATCCAACAAGTGTTCAGTGATTTTTCTTTTACCATTAGCATAGATCAACTAACCACTCAATTAGCATATTTTCAGTTCTTTTTTTTGCTAGGAAGACTTTATTTTTCTCGATGGTAGCCAAAACAAGATCAAAATCACACTTGATTTTGAACAAAATCCTCAAGAATTGTAAAATTTAACGGTTGCTCATTGAGATCTTTTAATAATCCTCAAAATATAGAGCTTGTATGGCCTGATACAAAAAGTCGGTGTAGCTTGACTTGCTGTCCAATTTTCGCTGTGACTGCATATCATATGGATCGTATGGGTAGAATTTTGGTATCAAACTGCTGTTCACCAGACTGAGATTGTCCAAACAAAATTTCGGATTATTTTTGTCAATAATTCCACCATTTTTTGAATCCAAGATAACAGTTGCTATATTAACATTTTTACTCTTTGGATCATTCCAATTTGGCCACTCTTTTCCATCTGGCAATCGGGGCTCACTTGGATCATACAAAATACAATCAGATTAGCATTCATGTGCATGTGTTATTTAAACTCCAACAACTCACCCTGTTCTTATGAATGAACCATAAATATCCATCATTATTTTGGACATTTTTCGATCCTCATCAGTATAGTAGTAATAAAAATCTAAATACTTGTCAATAATTCCACCCTTATTAGAATCTGAGATGATTGTTGCTATATCAGCATCTCCACTCTTTGTAACATTCCAATTTGGCCATCCTTTCCCATTTACCGATTGGGGCTCACTTAGATAATCCAGAATACAATCATATTAGCATCCATATACATGTGTAATTCACCTTTTAATGACTCACTCTGTTCTCATGAATGAACCATTAATGTCTATCGTAATATTGGACATTTTTTGATCCTTATCAGCATCGTACCAATAAAAATTTGTGTACGGTGCACCGAAAACAAGTGGCTGCTGAGCTCGGGTACAGACCCCCAATTCTCGATCAATATCACATAACGAGTACTCATTTGTTTGAACGATATGATTGAGTTCATATGTATAGACACCTTTCTTTAAATTTTTACTCTCAGCAGCCAGGTAAGCTGTGTAGTAAAGTACACAAGGCACAACTTCATTGAGAAAGCGAACCAAGCCATCTTGAATTTTTTTGACCGAAAGTGGCTGATCCGGATCTCCGATGAATGTTCGAGCAATTTTATCTACTTTTCCTGAGTCAAAGAAGTATTCCAGTGCTCTAAGAGCATCTTCATAGTTCAAGTCTACTTTTGAGTATAATTGCGGTACCGTTATTGCGAGATATCTGCTAGAATAATCAGTTGGGAAACCAAGAAGAAGATTCACATCATTTGCACTCTCAGCCACCTTCTCATTAGAATCAGCAATTGTGAAATAATTGGGATCGTAGACTGGTGAATAAGCACTCCAACGTTTCGGTAAAGCACTTACAATATCATCTGAATCCACCTTTTGAATACATTGAAGTCTATTTTTGGGCGACGAGCAACCAATTCGACTGAACAGTATTTCTGTAGACTCATAAACACGATCTCTAGCGTTTTCACCTTGGGTCAAAATATCTCGATCTTCAGCTATAGCATTTTGAAATAGGTTTCGAGCATACGGAGACAGTACGTGGGCTATGACATTGGCTGATCCCGATCCTTGACCTCTTATAGTTATAGCTTTCTTGTCCCCACCGAAAAACTCGATATTATTGTTCACCCATCTGATGGCATAATTTTCGTCCCAAAGACCAAGATTGCCCTCTATGCCATCCTCTTAGGGAGTTGAAGCATAACCAAAGAAATTGAGACGAGAATTTGGTGAGACCAAAATTATATTCTGCCTCTTCACCAGTTCTGCTTTGTATTCCCACTCATCATTACCAGAGAGTGTGGTATAATCTGTATGAAGAATTGATACCATAACTGGATATTTTTGTCCCTTGTTCACCAAAGCATCGCCCGGTGTGATTATATTCAAATACAAACAATCTTCGGACATCTCTGGTCGGATATACTGAAGCGACAAACGAGGTTGCATACATCTTGGTCCCAATTCGGTTGCTTCTCTTACATCTGTCCACTTTTCCATTGGCTGAGGTCGCATAAGACGCAGATCATCAACTGGTGGCTTAGCATATGGAATACCAAGAAAAAAATTTACTTTACTTTCTTGAATATTTTTCACAAACTCAGTGACTGGTCCAGACAGAGTTTGTACAACAGGGGTCATATTTATCTCACTTCCAATAGAGGATGGAGCCATGGCCATTAGTCCGAAGGCTGAACACAACAAGAGGCTGAAAGAGAGCATCTTTAGTTGATGAATTAACGGATTCATCTGATCTCAGCTTCTTGTGATTCAGGTCTTTTGTTAAATATTTTATCATCGATTTCAATTTTTTTGTTGATTGTCTCGGGGTGCTTGTACTAACCATCTGTATATTAGTGAAAATTTGCACACATTTCTTATACAGCATCTGTTCATTGAAGTCAATTCAACATCAAATCAAATGAATGAAGAAAAACTTTCAGATACATCAAAAAAGCTGTCTATAAGGGGTTATGAGCCTTCAAAATACCAATCAAAGTTCTGAAGGTGCAATCCATGCATCAATTGTTCACAGATTGTTATTTAAAATTGAATAATAGAGTTGTGTTCTCTTCTTCTCACCATTTGAAAGTCAGAGAAATACTCTACCTTTCGAATCAATCATGTTCAGTATAATCGCAAGGTATTGAGATGCAATCAAAAGAGATGGACACCGTTTTGGATCTTTTTTTGGTGTATTATTTAACATTTGCATTCAATCTGGTGAGTGTGAGGATGACCTCTCGATTATTGATCCTTTGATTGACCTCAATTGAGACTGAAATAGTTTTCGATTAAAAAGCTGATACTCTATGACTAATGATGATTTTTCTCAACGAAAGGTGAAAAAAATTTTATTTTTCAATAGCGAATTCAACAAGAGGCTCATAGAATCAGTACTATTCTTCGAGTTGATGAGAATTCCTTGTCTTAAATTGGGAAATAAGAAGAATCGAACTGATTCAGATAGTCCTATGCTTTCAGTAATCTGAGAAATACAGAGTTTGAATAGTTTGATGGAGAAAACCATTGAAATCTGATTTTTTATCCACTTCCCGTTGTACGTCCAGCTCATATTGTTCATATGGATGATATTTTGTGATCAAACTACTGTTCACAAGTTGAATATTGTTCAAGCAGAACTTTGGACTGTATCTGTCAACAATTCCACCATTTTTTGAGTCCAAGATAACAGTCGCTATATTTGGGTTCTCGCTCTTTTGATTATTCCAGTTGGGCCAGTTTCTTCCGTTTGGCAGTTTAGGTTTACTACAGTTGAAAGAGAAAAATTCGTCAATTTTGATAAGACACATGTCCCCACCCTCATCAGAGCTTACCCTGTTCGAATGAATGAACTGTAAATGTTCATCATTATATCGGACATTCTTCGATCGTCATCAGTGTGGTACCAATAGTTTGAATACGGCTCCCCAAAAATGAATGATTGAGCACCTCGATAGCATACTCCTGATTCTCGATCAATATCACATATTTGGAAGTCATTTGACTGAGGCATGTGATTGAATTCATATGTGTATACACCTTAATCCAAATTTTTGGCTTCAGCGGTCAAAAAAGCTTCATAGTAGAGAAGACATGGAACTAGTTGATTGGCAAAGCGAACCAAACCATCTTGGATTTTTTCGACTGTTTGAAGCTTTTTCGGATCACCAATAAAGATTTTGGCTATTTTTTTGGCTTTACTGGGGTACACAAAAAATTCTAATGCTTGCAAAGCATCATCATATGATAGAGTCTCCTTGGCGTAAAGTCCGGGGATCCTTATTGCCAGATATCTGCTCGAGTATAAGGAGACAACACATGAGCTCTAACATTGTCTGCTTCAGAACCTTGTCCTCTAAGTGTAATTGAGTTTGGATCCCCACCAAAATATTCAATATTATTCTTTACCCAACGAATGGCAAAATTTTCATCCCATAGTCCCATATTACCTCCAACATCATCTTGCTCCTCAGTTTTTGCATAGCCAAAAAAGTTGAGACGAGAATTGAGTGTCACCAAAATGATATTATGTCTCTTCACCAGTTCGGTTTTCAAATATATCTCATCATTTCCAGAGCCTCTCTCTCTCAGCCTCTGTGGTTTTGTGCCTCTGAGCTCAAGCGTCTCTCTCTCTCTTTCTCTCAGCCTTGCTTCCTTTTTTCAGCCTTCTTCTCTCTCTCAGCTCTCCTCCCTTCTACTCAGTCTCTCACTTCTTCTCTCTCAGTCTCTGACTCTTTCTCTCAACCTCTCAGCCTCTCTCTAACTCTCTCTCTCTTTGTCCATCCCCAGCCTCTCTCTCAGCTTCTCTTCCTCTCAGCCTCTGTGGCTTTGTGCCTCTGAACCTGAGCCTCTCTCTCAGCCTTCCTCTCTCTTCCTCTTTTTCTATTTCTCTCAGCCTTTTTCTCTTCTTCTTTGCCTCTCACTCTTTCAGCATGTGCTTCGCCTCAGTCAAGTTAACCTCTCATCATGTATCTCATATATACTTCTATTTTTTGAGAGGATTGGGGAGATAGGCCCCAGTCTTCAGTTCAGTTTCCTGTTAGGTTCTTGGAGAGTGGCTGGTCACCCTTGAGCAAGGTGCCTCCACAGGGGCTGCCCGCATCTGAAGATGCAGCGAAGGATCTCCGCCTAAACGCGGCCTGGGTGAACCCCTCGTGATTTTACTTAGATCGTCCTGTTACTCTGCCCAATTTTTCAATGAGCAGATTGAATTAGGTTTTTTATAGCTAGGCTAGCCCTCAAGCCACTGGAGCTGTTGCAGACTGACAATATGTGTTTTGTAAGTTGCACATTTCTTTGCTTTTCCGCTGGTTATCCGGGTTTTATAGCTTTCACATTATATAGCTCAGGGGTTCAAGCTCAGCTTTTTACAATCAGATATTGGTCCAATTTCATATTATTCGAATGCCTCCCATTCTATCACAGATCTGTGTTTGCCAACCCACCAGATGATTAGGAAGAAGACTATCAAGGATCCATGGATGGAGAGTGCTCTCACTGTGGTGCTATCTACTTCGCTGCTGGAGTAACATCAGATGACCAGTTCACGATGTGCTGCTATCGAGGAAAAGTCGCTCTTGCTGATGATCCAGTACCACCTCAGCCTCTGGTAGCACTCATGACCGGTCAACGCTCAGACTCCAAGCATTTCCTAACCAACATACGAACTTACAACAATTCCTTGGCCTTTGTATCATTCAACTGTCAAGTAAAGCAAGAGTATCTGAGGAGATACCCATATTGCTACAAAGTACATGGCCAAGTTTATCACGCCTTATCTACGCTTCATCCTTCTGATGATACTGGACATAAATACTCTCAAATGTATATATTTGATGGAGATGAAACCAGAGAGAAGAGAACAACACAGGCTTCTACTTATAATCTCAATCCCAGTATCATGCTGGAATTGCACGATCTTATCACCCAAGTGAATCCTTATGCGGCTTCTTATAAAATGATGGTTGAGATCGAACGTGAAGAGAATGCGAGGGCTCGAGCTGCTAATGTTGTACCTAGGAAAATTTTCATGCGTCTCAACAGTGATTCTAATCTGGATCAGAGAAGATTCAATCAGCCAGCTGTCAACGAGGTTGCTGCCGTTTTCCCGAGTGATGATGGTGCCCCACCCTAATGCTCCAGGTATGAAATCGTTGTCCATCCAAGACCTGACGTTATTGATGGTGGAGCTGAACTTGGTGCAATGGCAATTCAAGATTCAACGTATAAATCCTCATTGCAAACCCATGACGTATCCACTCTTTTTCCCATTTGGAGAGCCTGGATATCGAGCTGATATCAATCATCAGGTGCAAGGGGTACGAAATTCAGTCTCTCTAATGGAATACTATTCGTACAAGTTTCAGCTCAGATATGGTTCTTTCCCCAAACTTCATTATGGCAGGAAACATTTCTCACAATACATCGTGGATTGTTATACACGGATGGGAGGTTGGCATTTAGATTGGATCCGTAATCACCAGAAAAAACTACGTGCTGACAAGTATAAAGGCCTCTACGATTTTGTTCATAGACATGATATGCCCGGGCAAGGTGATCAACGAATCGGACGCCCATGTATACTTCCAGGAGCATTCAAAGGCTCACCATGAGATATGAGCAATAACTATCATGATGCGATGGCCATTGTCAAAGTTTGTGGACGCCCTGATCTGTTCATAACATTCACATGTAACCCGAAAAATTTGATATTATTATTAACCCATCTAATGACATAATTTTCATCCCAAAGACCAAAATTGCCTTCTGAACTATCTTCTCCAGCAGTTTTTGCGTAACCAAAAATGTTGAGACGAGCATTCATTGTGACCAAGATTATATTTCGTCTCTTGACCAGGTCCACCATACCAACTACAGATCCACTCAATGTCTTCCTCACATCACCCTCAATGGACTATGAAGCCATTGAGAGGAAGATGATACAAAGATTTAGTATAGTTTGAGAGAAAAAAGGCATAGTGGAATGGATTGTCTCTCTGCTCATTGATTGAGCAGAATTGGCTCATGTTGTATTGCACTTGTTTTATATCAGATGCTTCGTTGAGTGGTGAATCTTGTTCAGAAACGATGAGTACCAGATGTTGATAGTTTTTCTTTGTCTGAATAATTTCTTTCTGTCTCTTTACGTGATGTTTGAAACTACTGCAATCTAATATATCTCGATTATCTTTGGTTTCCTGGATAGACCATCATTACATGAAGCCTTATCTGTGTTACAGAACTCTCTTTTCCACCAATAATTGAAAAAACTGTGTGAATAGAATTTTTGGCTCTCCCATTACAAAGGCATGCTTTTTTCTCATGAGCCAATCTATATGATTGGATCTGGCATATTCGAACAAAATCGGAACATAACATGATAAACTAACAAAATACACACACACACACAAAGGGATTGCTGTGAATGTTTTAATCCAAATTAAGAGGAAAGTGAGTTCCTACAATTGAGACCACTCTAATAGTCTGCAAAGTAAAGAGATTGGATAGCATTGTAAAGGAAGTCAGTATAACTTGACTTCTTGTCCACTTTAACCTGTCGATCCATATCATATGAATCAAAAGGATGAAACTTAGGGATCAAGCTGCCATTCACAAGATCGAGGTTGTCTAAGCAGAATTGTGGATTGTATCGATCAATGATTCCACCATTTTTAGCATCCAAAATAACGGTAGCAACATTGGGGTCTTTGCTCTTGGGATCATTCCAATTAGGCCATTCTTTTCCATTGGGTAATTGTGGTGTGCTACAATAAAGGAATTTAATTATGCTATAAATGTTTGCTAATTCATTGGAAAAAGATTCTCTCCTATCGCTACTTACCCTGTTCTCAGAAAGGAGCCATAAACTTGCATCATGATATCGGCCATTTTACGATCTTCATCAGTGTAGAACCAATGGTCAGGATAGGGATATCCGAAAATGAACGCCTGTTGGG
This sequence comes from Brevipalpus yothersi, assembly GCA_003956705.1. NCBI lineage: Eukaryota > Metazoa > Arthropoda > Arachnida > Trombidiformes > Tenuipalpidae > Brevipalpus > Brevipalpus yothersi. The sequence goes on along the minus strand of QZCP01000289.1, from coordinate 28,462 downwards.
CACGATAGCAAACACCTAGCTCTCGATCGATATCACATACTGGGAAATCATTCGATTGTGGAACATGATTGAATTCATAGGTATAGACATTCTTCTTTAGACTACTGTCCGCTGTCAAGTAAGCTGCGTAGTAGAGAACGCAAGCCTGTATCTCATTACCAAAACGTACCAAACCATCTTGAATTTTTTCAGTTGAGTAGGGCTTATCGGGATCACCAATAAAAATTCGAGCAATTTTCTTTATATCTTGATTGGAGCCAATAAAATATCCAATCACATCCAGAGCATCATCATACGTCAGCTGGGCTTTGGCATAGATCTGGGGAGCGACAGTGGCTAGATATAAACTAGACTCATCTGATGGGAATCCAAACAGAAGATTGACATCATTAGCAAGATCGATTTGTTCCTCATCAGTTGCCACGATGGGAAAGTAGTTTGGATCATAGATAATGGTGAGAGCACTGATACGATTTGGTAGAGCACTGATAATATCATTTGCGTCCACAGATTGTACACATTGTACTCTATCCTTGGCTTTCAAGCAGCCAATACGATCGAGAACGATTTCAGCCGATTCGATAGTACGAGCTAAAGTGTCTTCTCCTAGTACAGCACTATCTCGATCCTCTACTATGGCATTCTGGAATAAATTTCGAGCATAACCCGATAGTACATGAGCTCTCACATTGGCACCTCCAGATCCTTGTCCTCTTATAGTTATTTTCTTCTTATCTCCACCGAAAAATTCGATATTGTTGTTTATCCATCGGATAGCATAATTCTCGTCCCAAAGGCCCATGTTGCCTTCTATTCCATCTTCTTCAGCAGTCTTAGCATAGCCGAAAAAGTTGAGACGAGCATTCATGGTGACCAAAATTATTTTCTGTCTTTTGACCAACTCGGTCTTCAAACGAATAAGCTCATTATCGGACATATAAGTGTGTTCTGCATGGAGAATCGATATCATAACTGGGTACTTTTGGCCCTTGTTCATCAAAGCATCGCTCGGTGTGAATATATTCAGATACAGACAATCTTCGGACATTTTCTGTCGAACTTGGTTGAGCGAAAGACGAGGTTGCATACACACTGGAGGAAGTTCTGTTGCTTCCACGACATCAGTCCACTTGTCCATAGGCTGAGGCTTCATGAGCCGTAAATCATCAACTGGTGGCTTAGCATATGGAACTCCATAGAAAACATTCAGATCTTCGCCATAAAAGTTTTCCACCATTCCAACAATTGGTCCACTCAAAGTTTTAACTACGGGCGTCATTCTCACATCACTTCCCATAGACAATGGAACAACCGACAGAAATGCGAAGCTGAAGCACAACCCAAATCTAAAATTAATCATTTTGACTGATGATTCTACGAGCTTTTCTTTTTCCTGAGAGTTGAGAAGAACTTTTGCTCTGATTATCTCATCACCAGTTAAATTGATTGCTTAACCAACCTTATGCTACATTCAACAAGTGTTCATTGATTTGTCTCTCACCATCAACTTGGATCAACTACTGACTCTATTAGCATATTTTCAATGCTGATTTTTTGCTGGAGAAACTTTATTCTTTTCAGTGACAGCCGATCAAAATCACATATAACTTTGAACTACATTTTGTTCAAAAATTGTACAATTTAACGGTTACCAATTGAGGTCTCTCAATAATCTGCAAAATACAGAGCTTTTATGGTCTGATACAAGAAGCCGGTATAGCTTGACTTGCTGTCCATTTTTCGCTGTGACTGTATATCATATGGATCGTATGGATGAAATTTAGGTATCAAACTGCTGTTCACCAGACTAAGATTGTCCAAACAAAATTTCGGATTATTCTTGTCAATAATTCCACCATTTTTTGAATCCAAGATAATAGTTGCTATATTAGCATCTTTACTCTTTGGATCATTCCAATTTGGCCACTCTTTTCCATCTGGCAATCGGGGCTCACTTGGATCATACAATCAGATTAGCATTCACATGTATTATTCACACTCCAATAACTCACCCTATTCTCATGAATGAACCATAAATATCCATCATTATACTGGACATTTTTCGATCCTCATCAGAGTAGTACCAATAATAATCTGAATACGGATAACCGAATACAAATGGCTGTTGAGCTCGGTAACAGACCCCCAGTTCACGATCAATATCACATATCGAGTAATCATTCGATTGAACAATATGATTAAATTCATATGTATAGACACCTCCCTTGAAATTTTTGCTCTCAGCAGCCAGGTAAGCTGTGTAGTAAAGTACACAAGGCACAACTTCATTAAGAAAGCGAACCAAGCCATCTTGAATTTTTTTGACTGAAAGCGGCTGATTCGGATCTCCGATGAATGTTCGAGCAATTTTATCTACTTTTCCTGAGTCAACGAAGTATTCCAGTGCTCTAAGAGCATCTTCATAGTTCAAGTCAACTTTTGAGTATACTTGCGGTACCGTTATTGCGAGATATCTGCTAGAATAATCAGTTGGGAAACCAAGAAGAAGATTCACATCATTTGTACTCTCAGCTACCTTCTCATTAGAATCAGCAATTGTGAAATAATTGGGATCGTAAAGTGGTGAAAAAGCGCTGAAACGTTTCGGTAAAGCACTGACAATATCATTTGCGTCTGCATTTCGAATACATTGAAGTCTATTTTTGGGTGATGAGCAACCAATCCGATTTAACAGTATTTGAGTAGACTCATAAACACGATCTCTAGCGTTTTCACCTTGGATCAAGATATCTCGATCTTCAGCTATGGCATTTTGAAATAGGTTTCGAGCATACGGAGACAGTACGTGGGCTATGACATTGGCTGATCCCGATCCTTGACCTCTGATAGTTATAGCTTTCTTGTCCCCACCGAAAAATTCGATATTATTGTTCACCCATCTGATGGCATAATTTTCGTCCCAAAGACCAAGATTGCCCTCTATTTCATCCCCTTCACGAGTTGAAGCATAACCAAAAAAGTTGAGACGAGAATTGAGTGTGACCAAAATTATATTCTGCCTCTTCATCAGTTCTGACTTGTATTCCAATTCATCATTACCAGAAACTGTGGTATAATCTGCATGAAGAATTGATATCATAACGGGATATTTTTGTCTCTTGTTCATCAGAGCATCACCCGGTGTGATTATATTCAAATACAGACAATCCTCGGACATCTCCGGTCGAATATACTGGAGTGACAAACGAGGTTGCATACATCTTGGTCCCAATTCGATTGCTTCTCTTACATCTGTCCACTTGTCCATTGGCTGGGGTCGCATAAGACGCAGATCATCAACTGGTGGCTTAGCATATGGAATACCAAGGAAAAAATTCACTTTACTTTCACCGATATTTTTCACCAACCCAGTGACTGGTCCGGACAGAGTCCGTACAATAGGGGTCATATTTATTTCACTTCTAATAGAACATGGAGCCATGGCCATTATCCCGAACGCTGAACACAACAAGAAGCCAAACGAGAGCATCTTGACTAGATGGATTCACGGATTCATCTGATCTCAGTTTTTTGGGATTCAGGTCTTTTGTTCAATACATCATTAATTCCAACTCCTTCATTAATTGTTTCTCTGTAATTGGTGCTTATTCTATCCATCTGTATATTAGTGAGAATATATACTTATTTTTATGAAACATATGTTCATTGAGCTCAATTCAACATCAAATCAAATGAAGAAAAAATAACTTTCAGATACATCAAAAAATCTATCTATAAAGAGTTAGGAGCCATCAAAATACTGATCAAAGTTCTGAATGTGCAATTGACGCATCAATTGTTCACAAATTAATATTTAAAATTGAATAATAGAGTTATGATCTCTTCTTCTACATCTAGAAGGCAAAATAATACTCTAACTTTCGGATCAATCATGCTCAGTAGGGCTGAAAGATATTGAAGTGCAATCAAATGAGATGGAGACCATTTCGTAACTTTTTTCGGTGCAATTTTTCACATTTACATTCAGTCTAGTGAGTATGAAGATGATCTCTCGATTAATGATTCTAAGATTGGCCTGAATTGAGACTGAGATAGTTATCGTTTGAAAAGCTGATTTTCTATACCTCACGAGACTTTTTCTCAACAAAAGATGAAAATTTTGTTTCTCAATGGTAAATTCAACAAAAGTCTCATAAAATCAAAACTGTCCTTTGAATTAATCAAAATATCTTGTCTTAAGCCAGGAATTGAGAAAAATCAGACTGATACAGATAGTCCAATACTTTCAGTAATCTGAGAAATACAGAGTTTGAATTGTTTGATAGAGAAAACCATTGAAATTGGATGTTTTATCCACTTTACGTTGTTTGTCGAGCTCGTATCGATCATATGGATGATATTTTGTGATCAAACTACTGTTCAAAAGTTGAATATTGTCCAAGCAGAACTTTGGATTATATCTGTCGACAATTCCACCATTTTTTGAGTCCAAAATAACAGTCGCTATATTCGGGTTCTTGCTCTTCCGATCATTCCAGTTGGGCCAGTTTTTTCCACTTGGCAGCTTAGGTTCACTACAGTTGAAAGAAAAAAATTCATCAATTCTTACAAAACACATGTCCCTACTATCATCAGAGTTTACCCTGTTCGAATGAAAGAACTGTAAATGTTCATCATTATATCGGACATTCTTCGATCGTCATCAGTGTGGTACCAATAGTTTGAATATGGCTCACCAAAAATGAATGATTGAGCAGCTCGATAGCATACTCCTAATTCTCGATCAATATCACATATTTGGAAGTCATTTGACTGAGGCATATGATTGAATTCATAAGTGTAGACACCTTTGTCCAAATTTTTGGCTTCAGCGGTCAAAAGAGCTTCATAGTAGAGAATACATGGAACTAGTTGATTGGCAAAGCGAACCAAACCATCTTGGATTTTTTCGACTGTTTGAAGCTTTTTCGGATCACCAATAAAGATTTTGGCTATTTTTTTGGCTTTACTGGGGTACACAAAAAATTCTAATGCTTGCAAAGCATCATCATATGATAGAGTCTCCTTGGCGTAAAGTTCGGGGATCCTGATTGTCAGATATCTGCTCGAGTAGTCAGATTCAAATCCCATCAAAAGATTGACATCATTAGCCATCGAAATCATATCCTTGTCATTCTTTCCTAAGCTGAAATAGTTGGAATCCAAGAATGGCCCAAACGCATGAAAACGTTTGGGTAAAGCACTGATAATATCAGATGGATCAATATCTTGTACACATTGCAACCTATTTTGCGGTGAAAAGCATCCAATACGATCCAAAACAATACCGGAAGAATGAACTAGACGTTTTAGACGATTTTCTCCAAGAGCATTGAAACCTTGGCCTTCAACTATAGCATTCTTGAATAGACCTCGAGTATAAGGAGACAACACATGAGCTCTAACATTATCTGCTCCAGAACCTTGTCCTCTAAGTGTAATTGAGTTTGGATCCCCACCAAAATATTCAATATTATTCTTTACCCAACGAAGGGCAAAATTTTCATCCCATAGTCCCATATTACCTCCAATATCATCTTGCTTCTCAGTTTTTGCATAGCCAAAAAAGTTGAGACGAGAATTGAGTGTCACTAAAATGATATTATGTCTCTTCACCAGTTCAGTTTTCAAATATATCTCATCGTTTCCAGAACCTGTAATATGGTCCAAGTGAAGGATTGATATCATTACCGGATGTTTGGTACCTCTTTTTGCACCTTTCGGGGTGATTATATTCAAGAAGAGGCAATCCTCGGACATGTCCTGTCGAATGTAGTTAAGAGATAAACGAGGTTGCATACATCTAGGAGCAAATTCGATTGCCTCCAGAACATCAGCCCATCTATCAACCGGTTCAGGTAACTTGAGACGCAAATTTTCAATCGGTGGCTTGGCATATGGAATTCCGAGAAAAATATTCAAATCGGTGCCTCCAATGTTTTTCACCATTCCAACGATTGGTCCATCAAGTGTTTGAATTATGGGGGTTAGTTTTGCATGATCACTCACCACAGATAGACTTAGATTCGAAACTATCACAATATAAAAGCAACACAATAAGTTGATACCCATCATCATGATAATTTAGTTGATAATTATCAATAAAACTCTGTCTCCCTGCCTTGGACTAGATACATTTCTGTTTATCGTGATCTTCATCAGATGGCTCACCACACTGTGAATTTCATTTCGCTGTACATTTGTAAACTTTTCGATCCACTCAGACTTTAGCCCAAAAGACACTAGCTTATGGTGTAAAATTTTAATGACTATGAAGATCTTACAGCTCTGATGCATCAACATCCATTTGTAGAGATTTTATGGGAAGTTTATTGAAGATATTCCTTCATTCATTCATAGAGAAATAAAAATCTCGATCTAATGATCATTTAGCCAAAATTAGTGGAACAAATAAGCAGGATAACCGATCAGCGGTTTAAAACAGAACCATTCCCATACACAAAAAATTATAATCATTCAGTAAGAATGGCTAAATATTGATTTCAGGAACAGCTCATGGTTTCTGGAATAACAGATTTCCTACGATTTTAGGGTCAAATGAGAGATGAAAAAAGAGGGAAACTACAGATGCATGAAGAAGTTGACACATATTCCTGGATTTTTCAGGCTATATGTACTTTACTTCGCCAAATCATAATTATTCTGATCATATTAGCTGAATAAAATCGTTATGGATCTCGAGATTTTCTCATGAAAATTAGAAACATAGATGTAAAGATGTTTCCGATGCTCTATTGGCCTCAATAGTCGGCAAAATAGAGCGATTGAATGGTTCGATAAAGGAAGCCAGTATAGTCAGATTTTTTGTCCACCTTTAGCTCCTTATCAATATCATATTCATCAAGAGGGTGGAATTTTGGAATTAAACTGCTGTTGGTAATATCAAGGTTGTCCAAATGGAATCTTGGCTTATATCTATCTATGATTCCTCCACTCTTGGGATCGAGAACTACAACTGCTGCGTTGACACCTTTACTTTTGGGATCATTCCAATTGGGCCACTCTTTTCCATTAGGCAATTGGGGTTTACTATTAAAAATGAGAATGAGAAATATTTGGTTAATTTTGTCTCATTCATAACTGGTAAAGTTACCCTGTTCGCATGAATGAAGTATAAATATCCATCATTATATCAGACATTCTTCGTCCTTGATCAGAATGGAACCAATAATTCGAATATGGTTGACCAAAAATAAATGATTGAGCAGCTCGATAGCATACTCCTAATTCTCGGTCAATATCACAGATTTGATAGTCATTACTTTGTGGGACATAATTAAATTCATAAAGATATACACCCTTCTTCAAGCTCTCTGCTTCAGCCGTGAGCTGGGCTGTATAGTATAGATCACATGGAACTATCTCGTTTAGAAAATGTACCAATCCATCTTGAAGTTGTTTAATCGAATATGGTTTATTTGGATCCCCAATGTAAATTCGAGCAATTTTCTCAACTCTATTAGGTTCGACGAAAATTCCAAGTATTTCAAGGGCATCGTCATAAGTCAATTGTGCTTTTGCATAGGCCTGTGGAGCTCTGATTGCCAAATATGTGCTCATAGCATCGATGGCGAAACCCATCAAAAGATTAACATCATTAGCTTTGTTGACTATTTCTCCATAAGATTGATCGAGAGTAAAATAGTTTGCATCAAAAATTGGAGCAAATGCTTCGAATCTACGTGGTATGGAACTTATTATATCTTGTGCATCCACATCTTGAACACATTGAAGTCTATCTTTCGAATCAAGACAATCAATTCGATTGAGCAGTATATTGGTTGATGCTTCAACTCGTGCCAAGCGTTGTTCACCCAATATGACGAAACCTCGATCTTCTACGATAGCGTTCTTGAAAAGTCCTCGAGTATAGGGTGATAATACATGAGCCCTGACATTCGCTCCACCAGAACCTTGTCCTCTTAGTGTGATCAAATTTGAATCACCCCCAAAGTACTCAATGTTATTTTTCACCCAGTGTATGGCAAAATTTTCATCCCAAAGTCCCATATTACCTGCAATTTTATCTTGTTCCTCAGTTTTCGCATAACCAAAGAAATTGAGACGAGAATTGAGTGATACCAGAATGATATTTCGTCTCTTGACCAGCTCAGCTTTCAAATAAATCTCATCATTCCCTGATCCTGTGGAAAAATCTTCATGAAGAATCGATATCATTACCGGATATTTGGAACCTTTCTTCGCGTCACCAGGTGTAACAATATTCAAATACAGACAATCTTCGGACATTTCTTGGCGAATATACTGCAGTGACCTGCGGGGTTGCATACACCTTGGTGCAAGTTCAGTTGCTTCCAGAACATCAGTCCACTTGTCTAAAGGCTCCGGTTTTTGGAGTCGAAGATCATCTACTGGTGGCTTAGCATATGGAACACCGAGAAAAAAGTTGAGATTGGTTCCACCTTGATTTCGCACCATGCCGACAATTGGTCCATTCAGAGTTTGTATTATAGGAGTTGATTTATCACCACCACTGATGGACAATTGGACACTCCATAGGAATGAGAATAAAAAACCCAACAAATTAATGAAATTGTTCATCCTCTTGCTTTTCTGGTATGATTGCTTCAGAATTCTATCTACCACTGCTTTTTCTGATACATGTACGACTCGTTTCATCTGTTCCAATTCCGATCAGATGGCTCTCTGTAATTTGCCTCTAAAACTGGATGCAGCTGTTCCTGCTTGTGTCGTTTGATTTGTGAGATCCAGTGATTTTTCTTTTACAATTAGCATAGATCAATTAACCATTCAATTAGCATATTTTCAGTGCTAATTTCTTGTTGAAAAAACTTTATTTCTTTAAGTGAAAGTCAAAAAAAGATTGAAATCACATATGATTTTGAGCTAGATTTGTTCAAAAATTTCACAATTCAACGGTTACCAATTGAGGTCTTTCAGTAATCTGCAAAATACAGAGCTTTTAAGGTCTGATACAAGAAGCCGGTATAGCTTGACTTGCTGTCCATTTTTCGTTGTGACTGTATATCATATGGATCGTATGGATGAAATTTAGGTATCAAACTGCTGTTTACCAGACTGAGATTGTCCAAACAAAATTTCGGATTATTCTTGTCAATAATTCCACCATTTTTTGCATCCAAGATAACAGTTGCTATATTAGCATTTTTACTCTTTGGATCATTCCAATTTGGCCACTCTTTTCCATTTGGCAATCGGGGCTCACTTGGATCATACAAAATACAATAAGATTAGCATCCATATACATGTGTTATTCAAACTCCAACAACTCACCCTGTTCTCATGAATGAACCATAAATATCCATCATTATATCGGACATTCTTCGATCTCCGTCAGTAAATAACCAATAATAATCTGAATACGGATAGCCGAATACAAATAACAGTTGTGCTCGAGTACAGACCCCCAATTCACGATCAATATCACATAACTTGAAGTCATTTGTTAGAGCTATATGATTGAATTCATAGGTATAGACACCGCTTTTGAAATTTTTGCTTTCACCAGCCAGGTAAGCTGTGTTGTAAAGTACACAAGGCACAACTTCATTAAGAAAGCGAACCAAGCCATCTTGAATTTTTTTGACTGAAAGCGGCTGATTCGGATCTCCGATGAATGTTCGAGCAATTTTATCTACTTTTCCTGAGTCAACGAAGTATTCCAGTGCTCTAAGAGCATCTTCATAGTTCAAGTCTACTTTTGAGTATAATTGCGGTACCGTTATTGCGAGATATCTACTAGAATAATCAGTTGGGAAACCAAGAAGAAGATTCACATCATTTGCACTCTCAGCCACCTTCTCATTAAAACCAGCAATTGTGAAATAATTGGGATCGTAGACCTGTGAAAAAGCGCTGAAACGTCTCGGTAAAGCACTGATAATATCATTTGCGTCTGCATCCCGAATACATTGAATTCTATTTTTGGGTGACGAGCAACCAATTCGATTTAACAGTATTTGAGTAGACTGATAAACACGATCTCTGGCGTGTTCTCCTTGGTTTAAAATATCTTGATCCTCAGCTATAGCATTTTGAAATAGGTTACGAGCATACGGAGACAGTACATGGGCTATGACATTGGCTGATCCCGATCCTTGACCTCTGATAGCTAAAGCTTCCTTGTCCCCACCGAAAAATTCAATATTATTGTTCACCCATCTGATAGCAAAATTTTCGTCCCAAAGACCAAGATTGCTCTCTATTCCATTCTCTTCAGGAGTTGCGGCATAACCAAAAAAGTTGAGACGAGAATTGAGTGTGACCAAAATTATATTCTGCCTCTTCACCAGCTCTGACTTGTATTCCCACTCATCATTACCAGAAAGTATGGTATAATCTGCATGAAAAATTGATACCATAACAGGATATTTTTGTCCCTTGTTCATCAAAGCATCCCCCGGTGTGAGTATATTCAAATACAGACAATCTTCAGACATCTTTTGTCGAATATACAGAAGTGGCAAACGAGGTTGCATACACACCGGAGGAAGTTCTGTTGCTTCCACAACATCAGTCCACTTGTCCATAGGCTGAGGCTTCATGAGCCGTAAATCATCCACTGGTGGCTTAGCATACGGAATACCAACAAAAGAATTCACTTTACTCCCAGGAATATTTTTCACCAATCCAATGACTGGTCCAGACAGAGTCTGGATAACAGGGGTCATATTTATTTCACTTCCAATGGCACATGAGGCTGTGGCAATCAGTCCGAAGGCTGAACACAACAAAAAGCCAAAAGAGAGCATTTTGACTAGATTGATTCACAGATTCATCTGATATTGACTTCTTGGGATTCAGGTCTTTTATTCAAAACATTATATGTTGTTAAAATTCAAGGGCGTTTGTACAATCCATCTGTCTATCAATGAGAATATGTACATATTTTTTATGAAACATTTGTCCATTGAACTCAATTCAACATCAAATCAGATAAAGAAAAAATGACTTTCAGACACATCAAAAAAAGCTATCTATGAAAAGTTATGAGCCCCAAAATACTAATCGAAGTTCTGAAAGATCTCTCTCTCGTTTATTCCAGTTGAGCCAGTTTTTCCCATTTGCTAGCTTGGATTAACTATGGTTGAAAGGAGGATATCCGTCAATTCTTATAAGACATATGTCCCTTCTCTCATCAGAGCTAACCCTGTTCTTATGGTCAAGTGTAAGTATCCATCATTATATTAGACATTCTTCGATCGTCATCAGTGTGGTACCAATAGTTTGAATACAGCTCCCCAAAAATGAATGATCGGCAACTCGATAGCATACTCCTAATTTTCAACTGAGGCATAGTATTGAATTCATTAGTGTAGAAACCTTTCTCCAAATTTGTGGTTTCAGTGGTCAAAAATACTTCATAGTGGAGAAGACATGGAATGAGTTGATTGATTGAAGAGAAATCAAATTCAGAATTTGAAGTAAGTTCGAAGAACTTCCAGCTCAATCAGAGAGATTGGAATTATGAAATTTTATTTGGGTGGCTCTCGCTGATCCATAGTTAGATCGGTGGATCGAATACATATTCGAGTGGAGAACATCATCATGAGCTTTAGTAATCAGCAAAATAGAGAGCCTGAATAGTATTGTAGAGGAAGTCAGTGTAACTGGACTTTCGGTCTACTTTGGCTTGCTTGTCCATGTCATATTGATCGAAAGGATGGAATTTTGGAATCAAAGTACTGTTCACGAGAGCGAGATTATCCAAGCAGAATTTAGGCCTTGATGTGTCTATGTATCCTCCACTTTTAGGCTCTAAGACCACAGTAGCAACATTTGGATCCTTGCTCTTGGGATCATTCCAGTTAGGCCAGTCTTCTCCATTTGGTAATTTTGGTTTACTAGAAGAGGATTAGGATTATTTAGTTAGGTCTCATGTAACTAGACAAGTAGTGATCAGCTTACCCTGTTCGCATAAATGAACTGTAAATGTCCATCATAATATCTGCCATTACTCGATCAGCTGGATCATGAGACCAGTAGTTAGAGTAAGGTTGTCCAAAGATGGGCGATTGTTGATTTCGAACACAAACACCAAGTTCCCGATCAATATCACACAACTTGTATTCATTAGATTGCGCAACATGGTCATATTCATATGTGTAAACACCTTTCTTCAGATTATCGGTATTAGCAATGAGCCTAGCACTGGAGTATAGAATACAGGGAACTATCTCATTGATAAAACGAACCAATCCATCTTGGAGTTTTCTAATCGAATATGGCTTATTTGGATCTCCAATGAAAATTTCAGCAATTTTTTTGACTTGATTTGATTGAACAAACACTGAGAGTACATCCAGTGCATCTTCATATGAAAAGTCTGCCTTGGCATAAACTTCTGGAACTATTCGGGCTAGATAGATACTGCCATAATCAGAGGAGAATCCATGGAGCGTATTAACATCATTGCCACTTGCGTAGGTGTCTCCATTACTTTCAGTAATTGTGAAATAATTGGTATCGACTATCGGTGAGAAAGCTTCATAACGATTAGGATAAGCACTAATAATGTCCTCGGCAGCAGCATCCTGGGCACAAGCAAGCGTATCTTTGGCCTTAGAGCACCCGATACGATCTAGAACAATATCAGTAGAGGCTCCCGTTCGAGCTAAGCGATTTTCACCGAGAATAATCCGAGTTCGATCTTCGACAATAATGTTCTTGAATAGACCTCGGGCGTATGGTGAGAGGGTGTGAGATCTCACATTCGCGCCTCCAGAACCTTGGCCACGGAGAGTAATCGAGTCGGGATCACCACCAAAGTATTCGATATTATTCTTAACCCAACGGATGGCAAAATTTTCATCCCGAAGTCCGTAATTACCTTCGATACCGTCTTCTGCCTCAGTTTTAGCGTAACCAAAGAAACCCAATCGAGCATTTGGGGCTACAAGAATGACATTTCTTCTCTTGACAAACTCTGCTTTAAATTCAAGCTCATCATTTCCCGATCCAGTTATATGATCTTCTTGGTTTAATGATATCATTACCGGATATTTTGGTCCTTTTCCAACGGAATCACCTGGAGTCACCACATTCAAGTAGAGACAATCTTCGGACATCTCTTGTCGAACATATGGAATGTTTAAGCGAGGTTGCATACATCTCGGTGGAAGTTCGGTTGCCTCATAAACATCGGTATACTTATCTATAGGTTCAGGTCTTAATAGTCGCCGTTCACCAACTGGTGGCTTAGCGTACGGAATTCCATAGAAGAAGTTCAAATCGGTTCCTCCTTGGTTCCTCACTACACCAACTATCGGACCATCCAACGTTTTAACCACAGGCGTTGATTTGTAGCCATCACCACCTCCGATTGACGATGGGATCACTGATAGTAATAGAACGCACAAGCTCCACATTAACATGATTGCTACTCGATGGCTTCGTGAATCTATCATGCTAACCCCTTTTTGTTCTCTTTCAAATCAGGTGTAAGTTAAATTGAGTGCAACATCCAGATGTTTATGTTTGTAACTGTCTCTTTCTGTGAGCTCAGGGTAATTTTTCATTTTTCAATTTTCCCAGCTAAATCGTAAATCTAATTCTCACTAGCATGTTGATATTCTCACTAACAGCAATGGCATATTCACTGAAACTGATCGTTTGAATTGATGAGAACGCTCTACTCAAACTTCATTGTGGTCTAGTTCTGAGGCCATCGATTTATCAGTACAATTTTATCGAGCCGCAATTAACTAACCAGTGAGTTTCTTATATGACCAGAGAGATTCACTAATGTAAACTATGTAAATTAGAAACCATTGTTCAAGTTCAGCATAAACTCGATCTCTCTTCATACTCAGTATAAGACAATGTAGTTGCGAATAATGTATAAAAAATTGCCTGAATCAGAGCATCCAATGCGATCGAGCAAGATTTTGGTTGATGCTTCCTCGAGGTGAATATTCTCCGCAAAGGATGGGAAAACCTCGATCTTCAACTACAGCATATTTTGACAGACATCGGACTTAGGGAGATATCAGATGAGATCCAATATTTGAACACTAGAAACAAAAATACTCGATATCATTCTTCTCCCATCGAATGGCATAGTTCTCATCCTGATGTTACCTCTGATGTCGTCTATTTCCACTGTTCTTGCATATCGAAAGAAATTGAGACGAGAATCGAATGTTACCAGAATGATATTTCGTCTTTCAACCAGCTCAACTTCCAAATAATTTCATCATTTCCTGATCCTGTAGAAAAGTCTTCATGAAGAATTGATATCATTGCAGGATTTTTTGAGTCCATTCTCGCACCACCAGGTACAATATTCAAATACAGACAATCCTCGGATGTTTTCTGTCTAATATACTGAAGTGACTAATGAGGTTGCATAGATCTTGATGGCAATTCAGATGCCTTCAAAACATTAATCCATTTGTCAAAGGTTCAGCTTTCATCAATCGAAGAGTATTTACTGTTGGCCTAGCATATGTAACACCAAAGAAATAGTTATGAAGAGTTCCTTCCTGATTTCCCACGATTCAAGGCGTGAGACTTGGAAAAGATATGTTTTCATTGAGCCAAATACATGTCTCTCTTGTTTGATTTAAAATAGAATTTTATCACTCTTAGTAATCAGCGTAGGATAAGAAATTGAGAGCATTGTATAGAAAGTTTGTGTAACTTGATTTTTTGTCCACTTTACGCTGAATGTCGATACCATACTCATCGAAAGGATGAAATTTGGTTATCAGACTGCTGTTGACGATATCAATATTGTCCAGATAGAACTGTGGATTATATTTGTCGATCATCCCTCTATTCTTCAGATCCAAAATTATAGTTGCTATGTTTGGATCTTTGCTTTTGGGATCGTTCCAGTTGGGCCACTCTTTTCCATTTGGTAATTGTGGTTTACTTTAGAGGGAGAAATTTTTAATGAACATTTTTTAATGAATTCCTTAATCCTACATCAACTTACCCTGTTCGAATGAATGAACTGTAAATGTCCATCATTATATCGGACATTCTTCGATCGTCATCAGTGTGGTACCAATAGTTTGAATACGGCTCCCCAAAAATGAATGATTGAGCAGCTCGATAGCATACTCCTAATTCTCGATCAATATCACATATTTGGAAGTCATTTGACTGAGGAATGTGATTGAATTCATATGTGTATACACCTTTCTTCAAGCTTCTAGCCTCAGCAGTCAATTCAGCAGCATAATAGAGCTCATAAGGCATAATTGAATTAAGAAAACGAACCAGTCCATCTTGAATTTTTCGGGTTGAGATAGATTTTTTGGGATCACCAATGAAAATTTCAGCAATTTTTTTCACCTGATTGGATTCAACAAAAGTTCCGAGAACTTCGAGAGCATCATCATACGTCAAATCTGCTTTGGCATAAACTTCAGGTACTCTAAGAGCCAAAAAAGCACTTGTAGCATCGGAATTAAATCCCATCAGAAGATTTACATCATTTGCTCCATCAACAGCTTCCGGATAATCAGAAGGATTGAAATAATTGGAATCAACAATTGGTGTAAAGGCACTGAATCGTTTTGGCTGAGCACTAATTAGGTCCTCTGCGTCAGCATCCTGGACACACTGGAGATTAGTTTTCTCATCAGTACATCCAATTCTATCGAGCACAATCTGAGTGGAGGATTCAACTCGCTCTAATCGTTGTTCACCTAGAACAAGGAAACCTTGGTCCTCCACTATAGCGTTCTTGAAAAGACCTCGAGTGAATGGAGACAGTACATGGGCTCTAACATTTGCTCCACCAGAACCTTGTCCTCTGAGAGTGATCTTATTTGGATCCCCACCAAAATATTCGATATTATTATTTACCCAGCGAATAGCGAGAAGCTCATCCATAAGTCCTAAATTACCTTCAATGCCGTCTTGTGCCTCAGTTTTGGCATAACCAAAGAAATTCAATCGAGCATTGAGTGTTACCAGAATAATATTTCGTCTCTTTACCAGTTCAGCTTTCAGATATATCTCATCATTTCCTGAGCCTTCGCTATGATCCAAATGA
Organism: Brevipalpus yothersi; assembly: GCA_003956705.1. Classification (NCBI taxonomy): domain Eukaryota; kingdom Metazoa; phylum Arthropoda; class Arachnida; order Trombidiformes; family Tenuipalpidae; genus Brevipalpus; species Brevipalpus yothersi. The sequence goes on along the minus strand of QZCP01000289.1, from coordinate 12,432 downwards.
AGAATCGATATCATCACCGGATATTTGGCACCTTTTCCCATGAGAGAATCAGCAGGAGTGATAATGTTCAAGTATAAACAGTCTTCGGAGATTTTCTTTCGAACCAAACGGAGTGATGTACGTCGTTGCATACATTCCGGAGAAAGCTCGGTGGCTTCGTAAACATCAGTATATTTGTCCACAGGCTGAGGTTTTTGGAGTCGAAGATCACCAACTGGAGGCTTGGCATATGGAACACCAAAGAACATATTCAGGTCAGTTCCTCCCTGGTTTACCACCATACCAACAATCGGTCCATCCAAAGTTTTGATCACGGGTGTTGATTTCATATCACCTTCAATAGAGGATGGGATCACTGAAAATAATAGAAAGCACAAGCTCCACATTTTGCTATAATCCAACATGATGATTGTAGTTACTCGATGGCTTCGTGATTCCATCTAGATATGATTTCTGCTAGATAGCTCTTTTTGTTCGCCTTCTTGTTAACTGTGTAATTCGTTAAAATATTGATTGAGGACAACATCCAGGTGTATCTGCTAGGGTATCTTTCACAGTAATGTCCATGAGCTCATGATCGTTTAGCTACTCTTCTTCTCACAGCATCGAATCAAACCACTACTGTATTAATTGAATAACTAATTAGCTCTCTGTGATATTCTAATTAACTGAATCCACAGACTTTCCAAAACTCGTTGAGTGAGCTGAGTTGTAAACTAAACCCCAATTCTGATATGATTAACTAGGTTAGGTTCATTGGCAACTTCTAACTATTTATCAATTGTTTCGATAGTTATGTTAAGAGCTTCAATTTGATTGATTGATTACTTGAATAGATGAAGATTCAATATTCAACTTTTTCCGAAAGAAGCTGGCAAGAATTGTATTCTCATCAGATCCTAACTCATTTCATTCTCACCTGATTTGCTGAATGTTGAAAATCCAATGGAACGATTTTACAATGTAATTGAACCTTCTATGTCATTTGCTTGGATTGAGTTTCAGTCTGTTCCCGTATCGTCCATACACCAAGAAACTGATAATAAAATTACAGTCCATGTCATTCTACAAATTTTTACTGTTTTTATTATATCTCATATTCAGTAAATAGTAATAATTGATTAGATCTAACGACAGAAGAAAGCTTCAACTCTTAGAGATTGTTGCTGTAAAGTCCAAAGGCACTGCATTTCAAACTTATTAGAATCGGAAACTTTCCTGGTCTAATGATAAAAAAATAAAGAGTCCAGACATGATCGTGAAAGAAGCATAGTGCAAATTGGCTATCCCCTTAAGCCTACTTGTGCCTACCATATTGACCAGGAGAATTAAATTTTGGCTATCAAACAATTGTTTACGATCTCGATTGCTCAGAAAGCGTTTGCTCATTCTGTTTTGTTCTGTTATATATATTGTAAGAGAGATATCGTAGAGAGCTTGTTCGTTGACATAAAGCCGAATTCTATCATATATATCATTTATTGGATAATCGATAGATCCAGTACATGAGTTTGTTGGTGTAATTCAGTGCAACCGTAATAACGTCATGGAGAGCGGATCTCCAATTCAGATCAGTGAATCATGGATGATACGTATCTAGAACGACTATGAATATTCATCACCTTCTCTATCTAACAATACAGTCATTTTCTATTGACAAAACAAATTTTGCTAAAGAATGAACGAGATTAGCAGAAGAGTGAATGGTACTTTTCCGCATCTCTCTGTCTCACACACACACACACACACACACACACACACGCTCTCTCTCTCTCTCTCTCTCTCTCTCTCTCTCTCTCTCTCTTTCTTTCCATCTCTTGATTATTTATTTGGTTGGCAACACCATGTAACATATGTCTGATAGACTTTGACCAAAAACATGATCATAGTACACTCATGTCGCTCATGCAATTTTTTGGGAGCTATTTGTAATTCCAAAAACGTCTGATATTAACGTATTTAATTAAACATCATAAAGCCGTGAGAAGGAATGTGATAATCAACAGCTCCTGGACGTGGATGGTAATCATGAAATTTGAATCGAATACATATTCGAGTGGAGAATATTATCATGAGCTTTAGTAATCAGCAAAATAAAGAGCCTGAATAGTATTGTAGAGGAAGTCAGTGTAACTTGATTTTCGGTCTACTTTAGCCTGCTTGTCCATGTCATATTGATCGAAAGGATGGAATTTAGGAATCAAAGTACTGTTCACAAGATCAAGATTATCCAAGCAGAATTTAGGGCTTGATGTGTCGATGTATCCTCCACTTTTAGGCTCTAAGATCACAGTAGCAACATTTGGACCCTTGCTCTTGGGATCATTCCAGTTAGGCCAGTCCTTTCCATTTGGTAATTTTGGTTTACTAGAAGAGGATTAGGATTATTTCGTTAGCTCTTATGTAACTAGACGAGTAGTAGTAAGCTCACCCTGTTCGCATGAATGAACTGTAAATATCCATCATGATATCTGACATTACTCGATCAGCTGGATCATGAGACCAGTAGTTAGAGTAAGGTTGTCCAAAGATGGGCGATTGTTGATTTCGAACACAAACACCAAGCTCTCGATCAATATCACACAACTTGTATTCATTGGATTGTGCAACATGATCATATTCATAGGTGTAAACACCTTTCTTTAGATTATCGGCATCAGCGATGAGCTCAGCACTATAGTAAAGGATACAGGGAATTATCTCATTGATGAAACGAACCAATCCATCTTGGAGTTTTCTAATCGAATATGGCTTATTGGGATCTCCAATGAAAATTTCAGCAATTTTCTTGACTTGATTTGATTCAACAAACACTGAGAGCGCATCCAGTGCATCTTCGTATGAAAAGTCTGCTTTGGCATAAACTTCTGGAACTATTCGTGCTAGATAGATACTCCCATAATCAGACGAGAATCCAAAAAGCGTGTTAACATCATTGCCACTCGCGACGGTGTCTTCATTACTTCCAGCAAGTGTGAAATAATTGGTATCTAATATCGGTGAGAAAGCCTCATAACGATTAGGATAAGCACTAATAATGTCCTCGGCAGCAGCATTCTGGGCACAAGCAAGCGTATCTTTGGCCTTGGAGCACCCGATACGATCTAGAACAATATCAGTAGAAGCTTCCGTTCGAGCTAAACGATTTTCACCGAGAATTATCTGGGCTCGATCTTCGGCAATAATGTTTTTGAATAGACCTCGGGTGTAGGGTGATAGGGTGTGAGATCTCACATTCATGCCTCCAGAACCTTGACCACGGAGAGTAATCGAGTTAGGATCACCCCCAAAGTATTCAATATTATTCTTTACCCAACGGATGGAGAAATTTTCATCCCAAAGTCCTGAATTACCTTCGATACCGTCTTGAGCCTCAGTTTTAGCATAACCAAAGAAACCCAGTCGAGCATTTGGAGCAACAAGAATGACATTCCTTCTCTTGACGAACTCTGCTTTAAATTCGAGCTCATCATTTCCCGATCCAGTTATATGATCTTCATGGTTTAATGTTATCATTACCGGATATTTAGGTCCTTTCCCGATGGAATCCCCCGGAGTCACCACATTCAAGTAGAGACAATCTTCGGACATCTCTTGTCGAACGTATGGAAGGTTTAAGCGAGGTTGCATACATCTCGGTGGAAGTTCGGTTGCCTCATACACCTCGGTATACTTATCTATAGGTTCGGGTTTCAATAGTCGCCGTTCACCAACTGGTGGTTTAGCGTACGGAATTCCATAGAAGAAGTTCAGATCGGTTCCTCCTTGGTTCCTCACAACACCAACAACCGGACCATCCAGCGTTTTAACCACAGGCGTTGATTTGTAGCCATCACCTCCGATTGACGATGGGATCACTGATAGTAATAGAAAGGACAAGCTCCACATTAACATGATTGCTACTCGATGGCTTCGTGATTCCATCTAGCTATCATGCTCGATGGGAACTTCTTTTTGTGCTCTTTCCAATCAGGTGTAAGTTAAATTGAGTACAGCATCCAGATGTGTTTGTAACTGTCTCTTTTTGTGAGCTGGCTGTTTTTCACTCCCTTTCTCCGCCAGCTGAATTGTGAATTAGTTTCTCTCTAGCATTTCGATATGCTAATTAACGGTGATAACAGATTCATTGAAACAGATCCTACGAAGTAATGGAAATACTCCAATAAACTTCACCATGGTCGAATTCTGTGGCCAACGAATTATGAATATATTTGTATTGAGCTGTAATTGACTAACCTGTGAGTTTCTCACATGACCAGAGAGATTCACTTTTAGTACACTATGTAATTAGATGCCATTGTCTAAGCTGTCTAAGCTCAACACAAATTTGATGCCTCTATCATACTCAACATCATACAATGTGAAATATTATAGTTGCAAATAATACATAAACAATTGTCGAATTTTCGCAGTCTATTCTCGCTTTTCTCTCAATTTTTGAAAAGTAGAACAATTTGATGAGGTTTGATCATTTCCGATTCAGATTAGGTCAACACTCTTTACTCAATTATGAACTCTCCATTGAGGTTGAAAAGCTCGAAATGTGCTGTTCACGGTCAAGTAAGATCGAATCAACACACCATTCATTTTCATCTTAAATTCATCAATGGTAACACTAGAGTAAATCTATCTCATGAGTTAGTCTGGAGTAATCTCTCTTTCTTTTTCATTCATTCTTTTACTCTCGTTTCCATGCTTTTTCTTGATCGATCTCAGTCTAACCTCTTTTTTCAACATCTATCTATTGACTCCTACTCATCCAATATTCAACAAATATCTTGTGGTACAGAATACTTCTTCAAAGCTGGGGATGTATACATATACATTGAATGAGTAGTTTACATTATTATAATCTAATAATCTAATCTAATCTTAGAAATTCGATTGAGATATACAAGTATTTTGGACTAATTTGAATACGCATTTGTGTCAAGAACATCATCATGAGCTTTAGTAATCAGCAAAATAAAGAGCCTGAATAGCATCGTAGAGGAAGTCAGTGTAACTGGACTTTCGGTCTACTTTAACTTGCTTGTCCCTCTCATATTTATCGAGAGGATGAATTTTCGGGATTAAGGCATTCTCTACAAGATCGCGATTATCCAAGCATAATTTAGGCCTTGATGTGTCGATGTATCCTCCACTCTTAGGTTCTAAGACCACAGTAGCAATATTTGGATCTTTGCTCTTGGGATCATTCTAGTTAGGCCAGTCCTCTCCATTCGATAATTTTGGTTTACTGTTGGGGAGGAAAGAAAAGTTTGACAGGTTTTACTATAATGTACACTAACTATTGTTATGAACCGAATCGTTCATAATATCCTAAAAATGAAAGAAAATACACGAATGGATGAAGATGATCGGAAATAGACAGTTTTCTTCGAGTTTTAAGAAGAAACTCTGAAATAATTTCATTTCGTTTTCTTATCTCACTTTTCCGAATGAATTTCGATATGGAACACAATGACTATCATTGAGAAGCTTACTCTGCTGGTATAACTGAACTGCAAGCATCCACCCCAATAGCTGCCATTTTTCAATCGAGAGGATCATTAACCCTTTAGCCGGAGTATTGCCACCCAAAAATAGGTAATTGTTGGTTCTGGAAACAAATGCCAAGTTCTTGCTTGATATCATACACTTTATACAGGGTGTTTTAAGGTGATATGACGAGTTTGAAATGCTCATATCTCGATATTCGTTCGAGAAACTCTCGAAACTTTCAGATATCATGCAGTGAAATTGTATAAGTTTTGTTTGCCATGAGTTTCGAGGGAGTTCGATAAATTTTTAGGATAGATAACAGGGTCCAAAGTGAGAATTTAGGATATCTCGACTGGTGGGTGGAATTTTCACAAGATGATTGCATTCTTAGAATTTTCATACAAGATTATGTCTGATGAAGTTGATCTAAAATCGATGAGATAAGAGATCAAACTCAATCACTATCAACTGAACTTGAGGGCTCCTCAGCACCACCTGAGAGATGGGAATAGCTTCAAAATCGGGAATCAGACTTATTTTGTCCTGAGAATTCCTCATCATGATCCATTCGCTATCAGAGAGAGAAATGAATTTGGGATCATTAAAAGGAGAAATTTGATTGAGGAGACATCCTATCAGCTCTTGTGAATTGGATGCTTGCTCAAAAAACCACTGAGTCAGGGGTTTATGAGGGGTCAAAGATCGGGAACGAATCGACACTAGCTAAGAAGGGGGAATCACCTATCCTGCCAGTTTTTTCTGTCCATCTCTCCACAGAATGATGAGTATCAGGTTAATTAGTGAAAAGAAGTTATCTTGAGCTTTCGAAACAGCAGTTTTTCTGTTCAAAATTTCCATAGATGAGACAAAAGTAGAGTTCTTAGCTCCCATATTTCTTATCCTATCGATTTTGCGCCAACTTCATCAGATGTATGCCTTTATGAGAATTCCAAAGTCAACATGTGGAAATTCCACCCACCGGCCAAGATATCCTAAATTTTTACTTTGGAACCTGTTATCTATTCTGAAAATTTATCGGACTCCCTAAAAACTCATGGCAAACAAAACTCACACATTTTTACTGTACAGTATCGAAAGAATTCCCAAATTTTACGAAGGGTTCTCGAGATATAAGCGCTTCAAACTCGTCATATTACTCTGAAACACCCTTTATTGATTTGAGCAACATGACCATACTCACAGGGTGGAAACTACTACTCTGCAATTATCAGCTTCAGCCGTGAGATAGGATATACATATATAGGATATATGTATAGTATATGTAACATGGAACTATCAAATTAACCAATTGCCACTGTGAGCAGACTGTCTGAGCGAGCCAATAAAATTCTCAGAAAAGGGATAAATCACTTATTCGAACACTGTATTAATGACACATATGAATTGAGATAAGGATTAATCCTTTTAGTGACTATTACTGATACAGAATGAGTCAAAGCCACTTGATCTGACCAGCCCTCAACGAAGGAGGGGTCATGGGTCACTAGCAATGGCAAAGAAGAGTATACAGGGTAATTCACAGTAATATGACGAGTTTGGAATGTTTACAACTCGAGATCCCTTCAAAAAATTCTCAAAATTTTCCAATATCATACAGTAAGAACGTGAATTCGAATTTTGTTTGCTATAAGTTTTGAAGGAGTCCGATGAATTTTCAGGATGGTAAACAGGGTCTCAAAGTGGAAATTTAGGGTATCTTGGCTGGTGGGTGAAATTTTCACATGATGATGACATTTTTTGAATTCTCTTCAGAAGTTCCACCTGATGTAGTTGGTCCAAGATCGATGAGATAAGAGATGAGAGAGCGCAAGATCAAACTTAATCACAACTCACCACATTTGAGGATCCATCTCCAACAACTCGATGGTGGAAATAGCTCCAAAATAGCAAATCAGGCTTATCCTTATCCGAGAATTCCTTATCAAGCCTGAAATTCTTGAGACTCAGTTTTATTTTTCTACCAACTTGACAGCTCGAAAGAGGATTGAGTTCCAGAATCCTCTATCCAGTCTCGCGGAGGAGAAAGATTCCAACCCAATTATCTGGATGAGTTGATACTCTTTGCACCTTTCTTGGGATTTTCTGAGCCTTAAAAATCACATAACTAAGCATGGTTATCCCAGTCATGAGCCCTCTGTTAGGAGTGAAACTCAGTAAATTTTGGGCGATTGAAGAGAAGTTAGATTGGAAAACATCCCATCAGCTCTCGTGAATTGAATGCTCGCTCAAAAAACCACTGAGACAAATTTTATGAGAGGTGAAAGACTAGGAACAGAACGATACAAGCTAAAAGAAAGAGATCGTCTATCCTGTAGGATTTCCCTGTAAATTTCTCATCGGAGAGATGGAAATTAGGTAAATCAGTTGTCAGGAGCTATCCCAGGTTGTCAAAACAGAAGTTTCTCTCTCCAAAATCTCCAAATATGAGCCGGAGAGTTGAGTTTCCAGCTCTTTTATCTCTTATCTTATCGATCTTGGACCAACAACATCAGATGTAATTTTTAATGAGAATTCCAAAAATGTCATTATCTTGTGAAAATTCCACCCACTAGCCGAGATATCCCAAATTTGCTCTTTAAACCCTGTTTTATATGATGAGAATTCATTCGACTCTTTTGAAACTTATAAAAAACAAAACTTACACATTTCTACTGTTTAATATCGAAGAAATTCAGAGAATTCTTCCAATGGATCTCGAGATATGAACATTTCAAACTCGTCATGTTACTCTGAAACACCCCGTATATGTGGAAGTCTAATACTCTCAATAACATCCATCAGAAAAAAATCCATCGAGGTTTAATATGCTGAAATTCCAAAAATTCATTGCACACTGTATTATCAATAGTCTTGCAGACTTGTGGGAATGACAATTAGCATCTTCGATTTTGAATTTTAGCTTCACATTTCATTTTTTCAATCATCATTTTCACTTGATGAATGAATCCAATTTCAATCAGAAATTCGATGAAGTAGTCTCCTTTTTCAAATCTGAAATTGGAGGATAATGATAATTCTGATCTTTTTCCAATGATATTGGACAAGAGAGAGAGAGAGAGAGAGAGAGAGAGATAGCGATTGCATCAAAGGACAATGATCAAAACTGCCCATGCTCAGATTCCGATGAAACTTTCTTATCATATGTTATCGAGTGTGATGAGACCAAGAATCCAGATAAAAACTCTGTATGACTCATACTCGCAGGGTAAAGCCATTTTCTTCTTTATCGCTATCTGGGAAACGAATAGTCATATCAGTGAAATGGTATCATTTGAATTCTTATCAAAAATGTGATAAGATAATAAAATTTCCATAGTTTTCAAAGGATGATGAGGAGATTGAAAATAGATTTATTATTCTTTGGAGGAACCAGATTTCAAACCAAGGTGGTGACAATATTATCATATTTCTCACAACCGATTAGATGAGTCTGTACACAAACCATGTAGGAAACCCGGGGACAAATTGGTTGAAAATCAATATATCTCTTTCACAGAAAAACTGGGCAGGAGTCCAAGAAAATGATAAAATTATTTTATCTCTCATGAGTGATTAGATGAGATGAAGTATATCCCATGCTCACAACATTGGTACAAGTTGTTCGAAAATCAATATATTCCCTCCACAAGACGACTAGACGTGAAACCAGAATACTGATAAGATTTTTTGATCTCTCATGGTCGATCAGATAAGACTGCACACCCGTGATATCTCTAGCTCTTGTACGAATTGGTCAAAAATCAATACACCCCCTTCAGAAGAAACTAGGCATGAAACCAAGATACTGATAAGATTATTTTATCTCTCATGGTTGATTAGATAGAATAAAGCATTTTTTATGCCTACAGGATTGATACAAGTTAGTCAGAAATGAACATGTAGTACTCATATTTGTACTCATATCAACGAGTAGGAAATAAGCCACCGATTGGATAGATTCCAAGTATAATTTATCTCTCTGTGAAAGAAATTCTTCAATTCATTCCAATCCTCCAAGCCTCAGCTCGAGACATCAAACACCAGAGCCCTGTCAGTGTTAACCCGTCGGCACTACGAGAAGGTAGCGATGGATCTCGTCCAACCAAGAGGTAGACTAATTGTCACTATAGTGTCTGAATCTAGCCTCTTATGAACACAAAATGTCACTATCATTAAACTGTCACTATCCAGTTGAATCCTCACCAGATTCATCGCCACTGGGAAGCGAGCCACCTAATCTTTTGTTTGGTGTGTGACCCCTAAATCCTGTGCTTTTCATCATCACTGCTACAGAAGCATGCAAGCGAGGATTAATAGTTCGGAGTCCACTCTTGTACTTACGATACCATCCAACGACTTGGTCCATCCCTTCTGCTGCAGGATCCATAAGCACAACACTTGCCACTTTGTATTCCTCTTGTGACGTTAACACACTCGGATATGGAGCAAGAGACGCTACTGAACTTCGATGTTATATTGAGCAATGTTTATGTTTGAGGCCTCCCGATGTACATTGAACTAGAAATAATGATGAGATACATTGTATGCACAATTTTCACAGGTTTTCAACCAAAAAAAGTGTTCATCTCACATCGAGCTTCAGTTTAATCTCCTTGAATCTGACTGATGGTCTTATAAGCTGCTCTCGAGAGTCATAGACCCTGAATAATCTCTCGACTCTGGAAAGACTCTCTGCTTCGATGTGGGGGGAAAGTTTATTCTCTAATCTCATTCTGCTGATCATTTGCTCATAAATCTCCTCTTCGTGACCTCTATCAGCTACAACCCTTGGATGGTACTTGTTGATAATGGCGCGGAGTATCTCGAGCTAGTTCAAGAAGTCTTTCATAATCAAGTTGTTAAGTAGCTCAGCAGCTTTCCTCGACAGCCGCTCAATTCTACCGAATACGAGTTCCACGATGAAGCGAATCTTTGAGACTCTGTCATGAATGTAAGTTATATTATCTGACATTATCATAGAGCCGTGAATGGACTCACTTTCTAGATTCATTCGCTTGGTCTGTAGTGAGCTGAAGACTCCCCTCACCAAAAGGAGTTATATACAGTCTATAATCTCTTGGTCGCATAGTATCAATAACATCTCAAAATCTTTCATCAAAAGCAAAAGTGTCTCCCCTCACGATATGCTCACCAAAGATAGGATCCTGCTGGATTTTTCTCATAATTTTTGCATCACTATCTGTTGCAAGATTGAGAGGAACAATATCAAATATTTATTCATCAGAGAATACGAAGATCACTGGCCTGAAGAGATTCCTTTTTTCTGAAGAGAATTAGTTTTCTGTTGAGCAGAGATATTTGTACTCCGCCCGATGTTAATATAGGTGCCATCACACACGATGATTTTCGAATGATTTCGAATCTGTTCTCTATTTGATAGCAATCTCTTTGAGGTGTGAGTCATATGTTCCCATGCTAGTTCATTGCTGATATGCCCTCTACCAAGGTTCAAAGGTCTGAATGCATTGTGAAGATCGTTCATGATTTGCTCGAATCTTCTTTGCATAGTGCCTCTAGAGTATCCAAAAAATATCGCAATCCGATCGAGAGGCTGTCCTGATCTCATTCTGAACATATATGCACCTAACGCTTGGAAACGATCTGGAACTGTTGTGTGAGATGCAAGGTTGGCGAATCGTTCAAAAGTGAGAGAAGTGAAATTCTTGAGTAGAGCATCATTCTGACCAGCTCGGGTCAGCATGGTTATAGTCCCTCAATTTTTCAAACACCCAAGAATTAGATCAATATAGTCCTCATAATTAGAGGGAGATAGAGACTCTGGGCTCATGCAAACCTCATCCATGCTGAGTGTTTGTCCTTGATGAGATGTACACCAACGTGCACCTTTCGGTATCGAAATTCTGAACATTACCACCTCCTCTCGAACATTCATGGGAACATTCATCAAAGATGATTTCCCCTAATATCCATAGATGCAGAGGCTATGGCTAAAAATTGTTTTTGAAGTTGTAGCTGCCACATAAGATTCATCATCAGCAGCAGATTGCTAGGGAGGCTGATATGATGGATCATCCGAGTCTGACCGTGTTGTACCACTTTCATCAGAGCTGGAATACATCAATTGCTCGATGTTCTCAGATTCAATCTCATCAGAAACGTCTTGATCATCATCAGACTCTCGTTGCTGCTGAGATGACTCAGAATGCTGCTGACTCTCGCTCTCTAGATGGACGGACATTTTGTCATCGTCAGAGTCTTGTGTCCCAAAGATGAATCTCGGGAAGTTGGAGAATTGCTGAAATCTCCTAAGAAGCTACTTTCATCTTCACTTGGAGAAAAATCATCACCCATATGCTGAATGGGGATAAAAAAGGTTGAAGCTTGAATAACGAGAGAGCAACACATCGATGCTCATCTGATCTATGTTTTTATTACCGACTGATCCAGCACTTGAACGTCCCGGAGCTGGTTCATCGACATATTGTGATCTTTCAGCTTTTCTTCGGGCCTTTTCATACTTAATATGGCATTTATTACAGACAGAGACTGATGACCTACCGACTGGACTAGGGTTAATTCTATTATAAAATCTCTTCATGTGTGGATCTAGGCGTCTAACTCGTTTTTTTTCTTTCTTTGTTTGACGAGATCGACTGTACAATTATAACATTCTTCTTTCATGTTGAAAATATTAAGATGAATGCGGTTCTCTGAAAAACTAAAAGATTGGATAAAAAGCAAAGAATTATTGAAATGAAAGTGAGAATAGAGTGATTCCCCCCAGAATTGAGTTCGTTCTCCCCAAACTTTTTACTGAAACTCATGGAAAATCCATACTTCAAACCTCTAGTCTACCCTCTCTCAACATCTGAGCCTTTGCTTTCTATCAACATACAACACAACAAACTCATTAAACTACATAGTTTCTAATAGAACATAGAAAAGTTATCCCAAAATATACAGGGT
>QZCP01000288.1:0-53105 GCA_003956705.1 Brevipalpus yothersi | reverse complement strand
GAGAGAGAGAGAGAGAGAGAGAGAGAGAGAGAGAGAGAGAGAGAGAAAATTAACCTTCTAGTGACAGGATTGAGCTCTCCACTATCATCTGTCAATTGGAATCAACATCTCACTGATAATACATACCGCCAATCGGACCTGTTCGCCCATCGAAATGCAGTTATTTTGCTTACTTATTCGCTTGCGGGTACCATGTCACTTGGCTGAGCAGTCCCAAAAGCTATAGCATGTTGTCGTCGAGTATATCAACTTTTGGTGTGTCTATTGGGGCATCCAAAGATCATGTATGTGTGTCCAATGAATGGAAAATTTGTCCCCAGGCAATATGACTGGAAGAAGAATTCAATGAGGGTATGATGATGAGTGAATGGTAGGATTTTTCATGAGCAAAAATAAGAAGATGAAGAAAAAAAAGAGGAAAATTTTCGCCGCTCTTCCCTGAGAACTATACAGCAAAATTGTGTATGTTCTTGTTCATCTACTTTTGTATATGTTATTTCTCTCTCTTTCTCTCCCTCTCTTTTAATTCGGAATCCACCTCAATCAAGATTATCATTACCTCTAAATCAAGTGGGCATAAAGAAGCAAGCATACATCATCATGAGCAAGAAAATGTGAAATTAATCATCTAATGTTGATTCACTTATGTAACTTCTTTTCATGATGATCATGATGATACATTTCTGTTCATAGCTAAGTTTCTTTTCATCCATCTTCTTCTTTTTGACTTATTTTGATACTTCAAATGCTATCGATCGTTTACATCATTCGTCTTATTATCCACTATCATGATCATCTTTCAACGCATTTAGTCAAAATGTTGTACCTCTCTTCCATGCCGTTTCATTTCATGATGTTTGCCTCGTTTTTCAACTCATCGCCTGTTGAACGATGAACACTTTCAATGAAGCAAATTTCAATTTCAATTACCATTGCAGAACATCAAGCCACTTTTGGAAGATATATATAATTTAGAGGGATGATCAAACTCCGAAAATCGATGGGAGGAACCATGGTCAAAAGCAAATGGATCCTGTCACTAGTGAAAATTTTTTTTCAATTGCATAGGGAAATCACATTCTTGGGAAGAGAGAGAGATAGTTCCATGTCAAGATGCAAGTAAATGGACAATGTTATCCAGTTTAACAATTCAGGAACTATTTTTGTTTCTTCTCTACTCACCAAATCAATTGATATGGCTTCCAATGATCTGTGTGTGTGTGTGTGTGTGAGAAAGTTCTTGACGATTTATTGGCCAACTGTGTGTGAACAAATGGTCACATTCACATAAGTAATAATGATAGAGGTTCGGGCTAAATTATCAATAAAAAAATTGTATCGATTGAAGAGTCATCATCATAATTCTAGCTGGAGCCCGAGAAAAAAAATGAAATAATGTCAAAAATCATGAATTGGATCCTATCCATTTGGAATCAGTAAATAGGTTAGATTCAACCGAAAGTCGAAGAATCTTGGTCCTACCCAAATCACATTTGACCACAGAGGATTGAAAGAAGAAGCCCATATGCCGGAGGCCTCATACAACTTTCCCATCCAAGTCAATACAGATAAAAGAGAGAGAGAGAGAAAGAGAAAGAGAAAGAAAGAAGATTTGCTATGTGGTGACTCTTGAGCCTGAAGGTTGATCTGAGTAAAGCACTGAATTGCTTATTCACTTCATGTCATACAAAATAGTGGCATAAAAGGAAGAGGAAAAAGATTCTTTTTGCAACTTCGCTCCATGATGTGATCCTTTTTTTCATGAAATTATCTTTTACAGCCGATAAGTTCCGCTTTTGGGTACCCATTTCTTCTTCACTCTACTCTACTCTTCCACTGGAATAGATATATATACCCTCATATTTCAAGTAAGCTTCATGTCTTGGGTGAAGAGAGGAGGAGAGACTGAAGAGAACAGTGTAAATCGAAAAATTTGGCCAAAACGGAGTGTTTATTAGTGTCATTTTTTCTCCCCTAAATTGAATTTTTACGCATGAAATCGGAGTCTGGGAAACACAAAATAGTCAAATCGTGAAGAGAGGAGAAAAAAATGTCTACCTCCTTTCGACAGTGAGAAAAAAACACCATAGATCACCCCATGAACCATTGGTATTTCCCTTCCATTGGTCTCGAGAGAATCCAATTCATCCAGATTACCAACTGAGTGACCATTCACCGTCTGCATAATGATTTGAATATCATGATGATGAAACATTTGATTTTCATCTGTTTTCCTCCTCCTCCACCTCCACCTCTTTCCTTCTCCATCTCTCTCTTTCTCAAGTGCCACCCAAAAGCCTTAAAATAAGTGACCGAAATCAGAGTAAATCATTGATCGGTAAAGTGGGACCATACAAAGAGGGCTCAATTCTTCGTTTGTCTTGTGAAGCGGAAGAAGGTAAGTAGGAAAAGCTTTATTTTTTCCTTTTCATTCAATGCTTTTTTCATCCCATTTTCTCGCCTTTTCGCTCATTCTTTCTCTCTCTCTCTTTCTTCATATTGGTATAACTTGAAATTGCATGCGATGACATTTTCGATTTTGCGAACTTGAACATGAATACAATCAAACAACTAAGCATAACACACTCACAATAGGATGCTCCTTTGCTGATAGCCTATTGTGCGAAAATGTATGTATACTAAGAGTATGTGTGTGTGTGTGTGTGTGTGGCTTTCTTGTCAGTTCCGTTCAAAATCAGCCATAAAAACAGTGGAAACTTTCTTTTTTCGAATCGATTTGCCCCGGAAAAAGGAACTTCGCTGCCTATCAGCATGATCACCGGCAAACCAATGGATCATCCAATGTTAGATATGCTCAAAAGTGAAAGAATAGAAGAGGAGAGAAAAATTTCTCTAAAAAATACAGCAGTCAAGTGTGTGTATGTGCGTGTATGTAAGAGAACAGTGAAGTATTGGAAAAAATTTTTGCCAGATAAAACCATAGGTTACGAGCACGTTTACTGTGTTGGGTTTGTTTGTGAATGCCAGCCACTAATCGTTATAGATTACTTTCAAAAAAGGGTGCAAGTTTAAAAAGCAAAAGCTAGTAAATATAGATGAAAAAGAAAGTGTTGAGCAAAATAGATTGAATGAATTGGTTAAAAGAGATGAGAAGAGAAGAAATAAAGTATTTGCTGGAAATCGAATACTTTTCAAGATCAATTGTAATCACAAGTGCATGTACTTCTCTGAATAACGGTTCTTATAGTACTCTACTTCACAATTATTCCTTTGCTTTATCTTCATCATGATTCCGAATTTTTAACTTTCTAACTTTCTGGTTAAAAATTCAAAAATTTTTTTAGCACTATACAAGATGGTTGACTCATTAAGCCTTTTCAGTCAAAACATAGTTTGAACAGATTTTCTTGCATATTTTCATTACTTTTATCCTTATCAGAGAGAATATAGAGAAAGTTTTAATCAGATAAACATTAAAATATTTTATATATTCATCTCAGATATTTTTATCAAATCGTGAAACCTTCCATCCTGACTGATTGATACCTTTCAATTTTTGTTCATCATGCATGAACAGACATGGCGATCGAATATCATGGCAGATGAAATTGAAAAATTAGAGATACATTTCATGCTCATAAACCAGAGTTGACAATTACACAGATAATTTCGAGTGAAAACTTGCAAGCATTGCTTGCTCAGTAAACTGATCAAGATAAACTTTTACTACAGACTTTACAGAGTATTTAAAAAAATCATAAAAAGTATCCGTAATTTTGTCTTGATTCTCTCTCTTCAGGCTAGTTGAACAGTGAAGGTTAGCATCAAATGACCGAGTAAATGAGACGAGGAATGCTTACAAAGCAATTGCAATACATCTGATTCTTCTAGTCGATTGGTACTCAAGTGTGTGATGATCTGATATCATGAACACGTACTCTCACTTCGATACTTGTACTCACTACACAGTTAAGCATTACAATTATCTGATGAAATAATCGAGATCCGATTACAGTTGATTAATTTTGAGGAGGCTGAGGGGCGTATGGAAACGAGATGCAATTTTCCAGGCTCGTCAGTGTAAGTGAAAGAAGAGAGAGAGAGCGAGAGAGAGAGAGAGAGAGAGAGAGAGAGAGAGAGAGAGAGAGAGAGAGAGAGAGAAATTTTGATGCATCAAAAATCGATGTCCATTGGAAACTGTGGAAGAGAAATACTTGGAAAGCCATGAATAGATTTGATCATTTAACGTTTGATCAACAAGCGATACTCTAGTTTAGATAGATAGTTCATGGAAGGGAAGAATTGTTAAACAAATAAAAGAATACCATTGGAATACCATTGGAATGTCTCTTTCTTGGATGTTTCTGAGTCAAAAGACTATAAGAACGATCTGTAGTCTTCCTACTTCGTATGTTCATTTTCTTGCTGGTAAGCTTGCGAAAGAAGATCAACAAACGATCGATTGAGGTTGGTGATAAATAAGCATGAGTATAAGCATGAAATCAGTCGATTGTGAATCAAGTTGATTGCCGTAGAAAAGATGCTAGCAGCAACAACAACAACAACAAAATGAGAAGACCTACTTCTTGGACTCTTCTCGATGGCCCAAGAGAAGAAAGGCACATCAAGCCTATTGATAAAAGACCATCATTCATGGCCACCAAGGAGATTTCTCATGGATTGTAGGTTTAACGAAAAAAAAGTGTATGACCCCATGTAAATGAAGTTGGGATAGTAATAAAGTAGTAGTCTCATGATGAAGATAAGGAAGATAAAAAAGTATCAAAATTCCAAGTGATCATTCAGATAGAAACTTATACATTGAGATGAGAGGAAAGCTCTCTGGATTTTTTTTGTTTCATTTCCTATATGTTTTTATTTGACAATATATCAGTTGAAGATACATAAACATTACAGAATTACAGGCTACATGTGGTGCGAATAGAATGAAATGGAACATCACATGCAGGAGAGAGAGAGAGAAGAAAAAGGGGAATAAATGACAGCTAATAGTAGTAATCAAGTGAAACTACTAGTAGCTAGTAGATTGTTGATCTGTGTAGACGATTTCCTGAGATCTACTTTCTCTTCTCTTCTAATCAGATGATAGAGGAAAGTGAGTAAGTGGTTGATAGAGCCAAGTTGAGGTGAATCAAAGTGATCCTTCAGAACGGTGAGTATTTCCAGATTAGTCTGGATCCTTTACTGTCTGATTCATTGCTGATTCATGTACGCTTTGAAGGAGAAACAGAACAAGAAGGAAGAGAACGAGGTGATCATCATCTCAGGAAAGAAAAATAAGGTAAAAAGAATCGTTCATCGGATAAAGTAGGACAGAGAATGGTAGAGAGAGAGAGAGAGAGAGAGAGAGAGAGAGAGAGAGAGAGAGAGAGAGAGAGAGAGAGAGAGAGAGAGAGAGAATATACAGAGGAACAGATGAAAAAGTCCACGATGACCTTAATACATCACCTTTTTGACTTGTGTATTTCACCTCATGGGACCCGATAAGGTGTAAAGTTTATGTCAATTGAGATGCTTTTTAACCTCAAAGCGAACTGAAACGCTATTGGAATCATTGTTGAGTAGAGAAAGTGAGAGATGTTAGAAAGAAAATATTGGCCATACTTCTTTGGTGAGAGGTTTAATCGAGTTCTATTCCAAAATTTTATTCTGATCCCAAAAGAAATGAATGAATGAATTTCCATCCAGAAGGTCTGATTGAAGAATATGAAAACTGGATAGAGAGAGCAAAAGAGAGAGAGAGAGAGAGATCATTGACTGGAGTGTATATCAGAAAAGTGAAAGTTAATGCATCCTCTTTTTGTACTGAACCTTCTCGTTATTGAGGTGAAAAGGAAAAAATCGACCCATTAGGTATAGGCCTTAACCAAATTCTTCACACTTCCTGGTGATATTGGAGAATTTTCTTTCAAAGAATCTGCTAAACTATCTCTCCTTTCATCCAGGCATCTCAATTGCTTTCTTATGGGCTCTTTTGTTAAATGTAAAACATAAGCTAACCAAATTTTCGACTTCAGAATGTGTGAATCAAGTGTGATGAGATCAATTCTTTTATTCTGAATCTGAGAATAAAATTTTGATTTCTCTCTCTCTCTCTCTCTCTCTCTCTCTCTCTCTCTCTCTCTCCCTCTCTCTCTCTTTGATTCAATTGAAATCTCTCGATTTAACAATAGCCCGAAAATCAGTTTATTTGGTTTAGATAATTAGACAAATCTATACACCATCATAAATTGAATTGTTGCCTGATCAGAGAGAATGTCAATCGAAAAACACATTTCTCGATCATTATTCTTCATCCATCAATTTTTTTCTCTTGTGTTCTGTGCATGTGTTTTTGTTGTTGTATTTGATGAATCATGCACTTTGTACTTTATCGGCAAAATGTAACATAGAAGCAATCTTCATCAACCAATTTGAGAAGATTCTTTTCATCATTGAACTGAGAGAAGAGAAAAGTAGATCACCTTTAGAGCATACCTGTGAGTTTTAGACATGAAATCGAATAAGTGGAAACAACAGGAAAGAAAGAGAGAGAGAGAAGGAAAAGAGAATAACATTACAGTTTAGGATGAGCTTATTTGATGAATCGCAATAACATGGATCTCCTCTAAAGGTTCGTGTTGACTACGGTCACAGAATAACGAAGTAGATCACGCTATTGAAGAGATCAGTGTATATTCGAAACACCTCCACTCGATATGATCGGAGATCTGTTTTGTTTTTCCATCCATTTGGATATCATTCCTTGCATTTCTTCTCATACTTTCAGGATCAAATTTGAGACTCCTTTCTACGCTACAAGAATACTTTCATCCTACTTATATTGTTCACAAAAAAGGTCTACATTCAGTGAACACAAAATTTCTATCTTAGACCATCAAAAGCTGAAGCTAAGTACTCAAGAAAACATCTCGGATGAACCTTCTTCTCCATAGTATTTGATATGTAATCAAAGCTTTCTCCAATGAATTAGAGCTAACTTTGGCCACTCTTTATATTGCTTAGATTGGAATACTTTTTCCTCCAGCAGCATCCATCAAAGCTTTTTGAGGAGAAGGTTTTCTAGCCTACAGAACACGCTTTTGTGCTCCTACACATCCATGATACTCATCGGAAAAGAGAGAGAGAGAGAGAGAGAGAGAGAGAGAGAGAGAGAGAGAGAGAGAGAGAGAGAATTACAATTTTATGTACAAACTTGATTGTGTGGGCTGTTGGAGTATCACTTGATTGCAGGTCCAACTGGAACTCTCAATGCGTGACATTCTGCAATAACCAATATGTATTTAACCAGTAATTGAAAGGACAACAAAAACTGAAACCTAAAATTATGATCCAGGGATGAAGTATCAAGATGATGCCTTCAATTCGGCTCATCATGATTACATCTGCTCCTCTCATGACATTTACTTCTCTCTCCTTCTCTTACTTTCTCTTACTTCCCTCCTCCCTCTCTCTCTCTCTCTCTCTCTCTCTCTCTCTCTCTCTCTCTCTCTCTCTCTCTCTCTTTCATTCTTTCTCTCCTCACATATACAATCGTTAGACCGATGAAGAATCAGAAAAGTCTCAGAACTTGATTGTGAATAAATATTCAAGCGATCCGTTGCTTGAATATTGAGACTCTTGGAATGGTGAGCAAGTGACAATTTGCATGCAAGCAAAGTGCAAGTAAATGCTGATTGCTGCATATTCTTAGAAGAATACTTACAAGATCCTGAGTTTGTAAGCGTTGAGCTGAGGTCAAGATTATCAACAGTGGAAGCTGGGGCAAATAGAGAGAGAGAGAGAGAAAGAGAGAGAGAGAGAGAGAGAGAGAGAGAGAGAGAGAGAGAGAGGAATTCAGTATAGGAAATGGTTTCCAACACATTGTTCTCAAGATGAATGAAGCAGTTGTGAAGCCTATGAAAGCTATGGATGACCATAGGTCACTTTATCATTTGACTAAGCAGAATCATGTCAAATGATCTATTGATAGGATCAGTTTTAATTGATAAGATCAATGCATTAGATCAATCTTGATTCTATATGGTCACTAAAATGTCAATGTTGTTCAGGTTACAAAACAAAAGGTCAATTGTTCTCAATTCATCACTTCTTCTCTTGTTCATCCTTTAATCTATCTTTCATTCGATTGAAGACCACCATTTATCTTGTTTTTTTTCATCGACTGATCTGTTTCACAATAATTGACTTTAGATTTTCATTTCATTCCATTTATTCAGTTCAGCCAACTCAGTCTATCAACTGGATCATCAGTGAGCCTCCTAATTATACCTCTCCATCGTTATTAAATGTTTCGGTTGTGGCTCGAAATACATCGAAAATTTTGCGAAGTGATCTTGAATTGCCATTAACACGTGATATTATTGATAATAAAGTCACTTGTCAAGTTTTGGATAAAAAATTTGGTCCAATCAAGAATTTAACTATTATAATTGATTTGTACTGTAAGCATTTTGATCATCCTCCAAGATAAAAGAAGAAAAATTTGATAAATTTGATTTTTTAACGATTGATTGACTTTCTTTTCTTTTCACACTTCAAGTGAAGCCTTTAAGTGTAAAAATTCGTCTCCAAAAAAGTGTTGTTGCTGGGAATCAAGAGAATTTTTCTTGTGAATCTAAAGGGTCCAAACCTGTGCCAGTTTTTCGCTGGAAAATCAATGGAAAGCCTATCAACAAGATACAGTGAGAATACTTATGCATAGATTTAATCCCTAGAATCGGATTACCAAACGAAATTCCAATGTGCTGAATTCAAATATCTTTCACTTCCAGATCTTTGAGAATTGTTAATTCTTCACGAGAATACACAAGTGAGCTTCTATATGAGCCAAGTAGAGATGAAGATGGTGCTAATTTGACTTGTGAAGTGAGCAATCAAAATTTTTCACCTTCATATAGTTTGATTGACTCTGTGAAGCTGAACGTGTGGGGTGAGTTTGTATGATCATTCATTTATTTTGCTCAAAACTTGAATCATTTTATAGCCTTCAATCATCAGAATTGGAATGTTTCCCAAAATGATGAAAATATTCAATTCAAATTCCAATCATTTGATTCCAAATTTCTCTCTTCCTCTCTCTCTCCAATCTCTTCCATACTCAGATAAACCTATCGCGCAACTATCTTTTCTAACATCATCAACTTCCAATAACACTTTCCGGGAGGATTCAAATGTTCGCCTACTGTGTAACACGAGTGATTCAAATCCTGGTGTAGAAGAAGTCATCTGGTATGTGGGCTCAACTGTGTTAAATAAAAAGATGGATTCCAGCTTAGGTAAGCATTTCATAATTCATTGAATATATGGATTCTCGTGAAACTTTGAGATAATTGTTCGCATAATAATGGAGGAAATCTGAATTAAAATCACAATCAAACTTGTCTTACAATCGTATACGCTTGAGTTTCACAGCCTGATGATAGCAAGAAAATGAAGCAAGTAGAGAGTGGATAGAGAGAGAGAGAGAGAGAGAGAGAGAGAGAGAGAGAGAGATCAAAAAGTCCGAATAAGTCAAAGTACTTAGGAAAATTCTGGAGATACAGAAACGGAAAACACAAAGTGAATGAACTCCTTGCTCAGACATAGGCACAGGCAATCATCATGTACACAGTAGACATAAGTTCATGAAAACAATCGGAATCGTGTACAGCCCTCATATAACCAGAATCGAGGAACTATTGCTCTGCCACAATCTTATCAATGCTAATAAGTGGAAGATTGATTGATTCGATTCCCAGGATGACTTCTCTTTCAGATCTATGTTCTCTTTTTCACAGAGTTATCAACCTTCGACAATTGTCTTTTCCTATCCACAATTCTGCTCACAAGAAACTATAATTCAAGAAACTGACTCATCTAAAACTGATCAAATCTATCTATCCATAAGCCTTCGCTTCCATGCATGTCATCATCAGAGCACAGGATCGAACTCATTGAATTTCAATCGATCATGAATCTTGTTGTCAATATCAAATCACCCAGATTATTGCAAATTTTTCCGTGTTCTCTCTTCAGGTTACAGTTTTCTTGGTGAAGAGCTTCATATCAAGAATCTGTCCAACAAGCATGTTGGACGCTATAAATGTCGAGCTCGAAATGCTATGGGATTCAGCTTATCCAATGAAGTTGGACTCAATGTTGAATGTAAGTCGAGTGAATAGTGTTCCGAAGTTTCCAGCGTGAAGTCACAATTTTCTCTATCAATTCCTGATTTCAGACTCACCAATTTGTGTTAGTGGCCAAAAAATTATCTATGCCATGGTGCCTAATCAAATTTTACAGATCTCATGTGAAATGGAAGCTTATCCGATTGGAATGACCTTCTCATGGACCAATCCCAGTGGTGTACCACTTCCGTCTGATTGGCTGTATAACATAAGTCAAAAAGGAAGTATAAGTTATATTGAAATATTGAAAGCATCTAATTTACCCACCGAAGTGGCCTGTTCAGCTCAAAATTCTGTGGGCTCAAGTCGTGAACCTTGTATCAAGACAATTCTTCAAGCAGGTGATTACATTTGCAAACAATTTTCATTGACTGTGTTTCATTGTCTCTGTACATATCAGTTATCCAAATCTACTAATTTCTTGATACACATTCTTTTCACATTGTTTCCAAATAGGCCCTCCTGATTCACCATTTAATTGCAGCCTATCAGATGATATGACTCGTATCAGCTGTTTGCCGAGCCTTGATCCGATTGGTGATCAAAAATTTGTAGCAATGATTTTTAACAATAATGAGGTGGAAAAATTGGTCACTTCTCTGGAACAAAATGGTCCTATTTTCAATGTAGATTTTTTGAAACCAAATACATCATATTGGGTGGAAATTTTTTCCAAAAACACTTATGGATACAGTAAAAAAGAAGTCATTCGTTTCACAACAAAGCGGCTAGAATCCAGTGAGTGCTACATGTTAACTGAATGTCCATATTTCGAAAAATTTCAAAATTTAGATTCTGATTCCAAATGCAAACAAATTTTTCCTCTCTTATCATCAGGTCAAGGATCATTTTCATTATTCAGCGGACCAAATTCTTTCTATATTTATACTTATGTGGTGCCTTCACTATTGATTATCATCGTTATTTTTGTAATATTTTTTATTCATTCACGAAAACGATCCACCATCAAAATTACTGAACAATCGTGAGTATGAAACTTTTACGGAATATATTTCTCCAATTTTCTTCCAAAAAATTTTCACAATGCTGATCAGTCTAACAGAACAAGATGATCGACCAGTACATGTAACTACGAGCTTTTGACCTTCTCTAACAAGCTTAGTAGATTTGATTTACAATAATCATACAAGTAAGACAAAGTCATATCTCTGTACGTCGAGAAAATAGCTATTATCTTCAGCCAAATGCGAAATAGATTTTTCTGCTATGACTTATTCCCAGCATCACCATACAACCATTGGAAAGCCTCCCGGTAGAACTTGTGTGTCTTCATGTATTTCAAATTGACATCTAGCAAACTCAATTCGATTATCCTATTGTGAACACATTGTTCTCTACAGTCCACAAAAATCAATTCACTTGGCCATGTAGTGATGTTTCGATCAATGGTCTGTGTTTGCCTTCATTCTTGATCTCTATTTACTTTTGCTTAGGCTTAGTTTCTAGTGTCTAGATGGTTTATTCTATTCTCAGAATATCGTCAATCTGTTGAACTTTTTTTTCCTATTCTCAAAATTGTGTTACAATAGTGCCTCGGGGCTTGTTTGAGAGAAATTTTTCTCCATAGTTTACTATACTGATTTGATTCGATTTTTGAATCTGTTATTTTCTTTACACTAGCTGATTTTGAATTATAAGCTTCCAACTGTTAGCCAAAAACAAATTTAGAGAAAAAAACCAAAAAAGATCATCCTAGGCAAATTTTCTGCAAGAATTGAACACATTCCTTGCCCAGTTTTCACCAGTTTTCTTGACTGGGTTCGTATTTTATCAGGAAATGGCACTCTATTGAACAGATAAGAAACAAGAATATGTTCTCTACTGAAAGTACATGTAAACATCAGTGCAAAAAGTAGATCATTTTCAGAGCAAGAGATGTATCTTGATGGCCAGTAAGGAAAAGTTTCTTCTTATTCATTAGCTTTATGAGAAGAAAAAAAGTTTCCATGAACATGCCAGAATTGATTAGGATTAAGAATGGACTGAGATAGATGTATAAAGTGATCAGTGTAGCATCGATATATATCTCTGATCAATTTGTGGAGATAAACAAAAAATCAACCCTGTTCATCTTTAGATGAAGTTTTGACTCATGAAAGTCATCCATCATGATCATCTACTGATACTTACAATCCATTGTTCGGTCGTGAAGTGATATGATTCCATCATCTTGTTGATTCTTTTATTCTCCCAAACTTTTCCCATCATCCAATATTTGACATCATATTCTGTTGAGCTGTCGATCCAGTTGATACAGCAATACAACAAAATTCTATTCTCTCACACGTATCCATACAACTCACTACTACTGGTCAAACATGGAATATATATTTTTTGAAATCAATTCCATTTTCACTTTAAGAGTGAGTAATATAAATGCGAAAAATTCGAATATCTTTTTTCTTTTTCCATTTTTCCATCTGACCTACTTCTATTTTGTATATATAGGAAATTTTTTTCCCCTCTCTTTTTCTTTCCCATACCTTCCGAATTTATATGTGGACAAAGAATATTCTTCCATTCTTTTTCCTTTCTTCCATGAACATTTTCCCATGTTGATACTGGAACCACTTAGGAGAAGATCAGCTGAAAGCTTTATCTCAACACAGAAAAAAAGAAATAGATATCATTCCTCTGTCCACCATTCACGTTGCCCATATAAGTTTATATATTTTCTCTTCTCTCTCTCTCCTTCCAATACAAAATGGGATCAATTCTGATACTCACCAATCTTCAGTGGACATATCCACGCAATCTTTCTAGGCTGTGGACAACAAATGATCAGATAAAGTGGTTGAGAACAAAATTTTTTGCTCTCTCTCTCTCTTTCTCAATATAATATATAAAAAATAGTGATTCATGTTTCAACGTTACACTAAATTCTGATTCGTTCCATTGCATGTGACGATAATTGGCCTTGAAAGCGATTATCTGACCAGCACACTTCAGTTCAATGTCCCTTTCGAATATACTCTCATAAGTCACTCTCATTGTAAAATGAAAGTAAGATGTAATAGTATAAAACTCTCTCTCTCTCTCTTGTCCTACTAGTAGAAGGAATACAGTTGATACATTTTCAGAACGTTCATTCAGAATTAGCCTTCCATCCGGAAGATGACTATTAGTTTTTCTTTTTGCTCCACTCAAGATGAATGGAGTCCAAGGAGAAGAAGAATGCGAATAAGAAAAGTCAAGTGGATTGACCATGGTTATATACACACAATGAACAAAATCGATACTCTCACTTCTAATCAGGCTGAGAGAGAGAAAAGCCCGAATGCGCTTTACAGGAAGCCTGATGACTAAATGACTGAACAATATTTGACTAGCATCAGGACGATGATGGATCATGGACTATGTTCAATGAGATCAGATCTGACCATGCCAGTTATGGTTAACGTTGATTCTGTTGAGAGATTTTTTTTTGTAAATCGATTTCTCATAGCCGCAAGAAGGCAGAAAGAATAGTTTCATGAGAAAAACTTTCTCTCCCTTTCTTTTTCTCTTTCTCTCCAAAAGAAATGGAAAGGAGAAAAATAGTTGTATATTATGAGGATTGAAATAGGCAATTCGAGTGAAAGCTTGAGGCTCACCCAAAATGCTTGAATCTGGATAGACGCCATCTTCGTCCAAAATACAATCGGATTGATATCAATAGAAATGATCAAAAATGAGCCTGAAATGTTTCTCTACGCCGTTACGATTGTAAACATTTCTCATGAGAAAGTAAGAGAGAAAGAAAGAAAAAAAGAGGAAGAGAGAGAGATCTTCATCTTCTCAAAAATATTTCTCTACTCTCGAAGACAGTCCAATGGTCTATGGCCCTATCGCATGCATGGAATGCTCAGTGACACCATTGAACAGGATGAATATTAGCTGATGAAACAAGAGTTGTCCAACGGTTCTGTTTGCCAAAATATTCAAGCATTGTCATGTTGATTATATTTACAGTCTTGAAAAATTGCTTACTTGCATATCCAGTGTTCAGGCCCATAAGATTCATCAGATCAGAGAGTCAAAAGTGGATAAGAATCAAACATCTTTCACGGTGATGGAATTACGGTTAGAAAATTCTTCCATTGGAGAGGAGATTATTCTCTTCGAAAGATACTTGATCTTAAAAGCATCTGGATGAAGAGAACATCCTCTTCTTATTCTTATTCTCTTCAGCTTGAGAGCCTCTTTTCACGAGCTTATGTTTGCATTTTGTAAGATAAGTTCTCTGAGTTTTTTACTCTCGCTCTTTGATGTTTGTTGGCTTATTGTTTCTTACAGATCACCTCAATCGAAACTTAATTGGGTCTATCGAAAAATTGACCTATGCTCTGGTGTGCTGAAAATCTATGGGCTCTGAAAGACCATAGACAGTTCAATTTTCAAGAATTGATGCAAAAAATTTGTAATTTTTTTGAAATAGTTATGAGCATTATGAATCTTTTCGAGGCACTACAGAGAAAAACAATTCTTAATAGAACTTTGAATATTTGAGTTAATCCTTTTCTCATTGATTTGAAGGTCAAAAGTTATGTAGTTGCCATATACATCCTAACCAATTTCAATAAATTTAGAAAAAGAGTGGTAATTGATAGAAGATTTATTTAAGATCAGTCTATAGGATTGAATGTTTCAACTCCATACTATTTTCAAAAAGTCTTTGAATGTATTCTTTTTTCATTTCCAGATTCGAGTCATCAAAATATAACGGTAAAAGAGATACAAATGTCTCAATATCAGCCAAGGAAAAAAGTGAGTATATCTCTTTTTAGTCTCAAAATTTTATTCTTTTGATTACTTGAAGCTTTTTTTTCGATCCTAACGATAATGTCCATGTTTGAACACTTGCTGTGCTTACCGACACACTTACACTCGATGAACACCGTTGATTAGATTGGTCAACAGTCCATTACCATCAAGAGGAGGAAATTTAGTTCCTTTTTGGCCAGTTACATCTCTTTTAATAGAGTTTATCTTGTGGAGTGGGCATCAACATCTCTCTCTCTCTCTCTCTCTCTCTCTCTCTCTCTCTCTCTCTCTCTCTCTCTCTCTCAACTCTCATCTCTTCCTGCAAGCAGCAATCATTGTTCACTTATTCCCTTTGCCAATGAGTAGTCTGATTTTGGCCATAAAAAGAGTGAACCAATAACACTATAATCGGCTATCTTAAAATCGACAAATCCAGGAACAAATTGTCAGTATTACGATGAGAATGTCTTTTCCAAGAGTCAACTTTGTGCTTGAAACAACTTAGACTCAAGTTTTGTTGGACAAAATTATCATCATAAGCAATATTTACTGTATATATATATTTAATGGAATTTCTTTTCACAACAAATGATAGCATCAAAAGAAAATCAGGGAAAAAAATCAAAGCCTCTGTCAAGAATTCCACAGAAATCTTCTCTGTATCATTATTTTTTTTTCTCTCAAGTTTTTTTCCTTGATACTTGCCCTTTACTAACAATCTTGTTTCTTTTTCCTCTTTTTCCAAACAGACCTTCAGCAAACAGAAACAGTCGTAGGCTTTGAAAAGCAACTTTTACCAGAGCAAGAAGCGTTAATCAAAAATTGTGAATCCAATGAAGTGGTCGAAAAGTTAAGAGAAATGGCTTCAGTCGCTTATGATCCTGCCAATCGTGAGGTCAGTGGTCTGTGGCAAGAGCCTCAAGTGATTGCTATCCAATATCATGCCTACTGTTCCAATGATCCACAAACAGTGACAAATGTTCCCGAGCTGTTAGTTCATGCCACTAATCACAAGATGCGAAGCCAATGAAATAAATTGAATGCCTCGCAAAAAGGTTGTTTTAAAATTGGGCTCTCTTCTGGATTTTGTTAAACTCTTGATTTTTTGTTATCGTTTCTCAAGTGTGTAGCTTTTTTTGAGATTCATTTGATTTCTGATAGAATGCTGCTGCATGTCAGCTATCGAAGACCTTAACACCAATCGTAGTAGGTGAATACTTGGAGCCTATCACCTCGTAAAGATTGCCAGAAATATATTGCCTTCACCTTATTTTGTAGCCACATTTGTTATCACTAGATTTTTGATTCACTTCTCTTTATTTGACTTCAGATGTACCCATTAGTTCTTATTTTGATTTTTTTTCTCATTTTAATAGGAGTTTCTTGGATTACAGAGTGATAAAAAAATGTTGGCACCAAATATTCATGAGGTAAAATCATTTTTGACCAATTTGATTTTGGAAGGACTAATTGAGATTTTTGAAATTTCCTTCATAGATGCATGGTATACACTTCACATCGGTGTAAGGTTCAAGTCAAAAGTGGAAAGCACTATCATCTTCTCAATGTCACTCAATCATCGATAGTCAATTCTGCCAGGAGATCTGTTTTTTATCATTCAATAACTTTACTGCAAAAATTTTGTACCCATGAAAGACATGGATTTAGATAAATAAAAAAAATATTAACAAAATTGGCTACTTAATTGTCTCATTTTAAAGTTCTCAAAAATGAGAATTGCCAATTCTCATTATCACTTCTTAGAAATGAAGTAGAGGTAGTAGACTAGAGTAGAATTCAAGCTAAACAGAGATTTTACTTTTTCGATTTTAGCCAAATTTTTAGTCTATTTGCTCAAAATCTACGTTTAGCAGGAAAATACAACCTGATAGCCTTTCCTTTCTTCAATATACCCTACTTACAACTTGTTAGTGTGATGATATTAACATTAACCTTAGATATTTCAAGAATTTTTCCCAAGTTTCGATCAGAGACTTATAACCTGTACCTGTGATACCACAGTAGCAAATTTTTTGACTAAAATTTTACGAGCACTCAGCACCCAATTTGGTACAAATGTAATCAGTCCTCATGCCCTCATACAGAAAGTCTCATCAACAGGAACTCAGCCATACAAAGATAAAACAGTGAACCAAGATAAGGAATTTGTCATCCTCGATAAAAATTTCTCAATTTAAAGAACTCTAATCATGTTACAGGGTGTGATTCATCAGCTTTACTTATCGACTCCAAACTACAGGGTGGTCCGAAAGTTTCTTTACATGATAAAATTTATCTCTCTGATTAGATAAAACAATGGCTTGGGTCAAGCTATATTTTATCTAATCTATTTCCGTTGTCCCTTATCTTGTAAAGAAACTTTCGGACCACCCTGTACTGTGTTTACTCTATGCTCAATGTTTCATCATATCCGGCCATTCTATCACAAATTGCAAACGAATTATACTTACCCTGATAAACTTTCAGGAATGGAAAAGGATGAATTATCAAACTTTTCCATTTTTTCTGAAACACAATCGGTAATACTCACATGATAGCTTGAATTCTCTGTGAACAGATGGCGTATAAGATACCGATTGATTCAAAAAGTGTTGCTCATGCGAATTTGAAAGGAATCGCGTTCAGTTCGAAAAGTTCTGGCTACTAGAAAATACTTTCAAACAAGAGGCAATATTGGATCAAGAAAACTGCATTAGAGGGCATCATAGGATTCTTCCAAGTGATATATGAAATTAATCTGGACTACAAATCATGCGCCCTTCAGCAATTGATGCGTTCTTGCTCTCCATCCTATTCTTATATTATTTTACCCTACGTTTGTTCAGTCTTCGGTAAGATTCTGGGAGCTCTCCTTCATACGGGAATCCGTATTCCCATGATTATGAAATAAGTTCTCAAGCCTAGCTCCGAAACTTTCTGGAACGATCAGTCTGATGTTGATGAAAATGTGTGCCGATGGGTTTGTCTAAATTAGTGAGCAGAAGTCATGTTGAATTGAGTTTCAAGTGATCTGAAGTTAATTTTCAGATAGTTTCTTGGAAATATCCGAAAAAGTGCTCAATATCCTGATTTTCAGGACTGGCAGCATCCAAAGATCCATTCACCTTTGCTCATGCACGCAGATGTATCTCGGATTCAAGGTAGGTCGATATTAATATTTTGCGGTTTGCGAATTGTTCCAAAGTTTTTCAGCTCAATTCAACGATGGCACAATTGCTTCTAAAACTGATATGAAGGAATATTTCAGCATCAAAGCTCAATAATTCGCATTGTGAATATTCTATCTTTTCATTGTCTATCATTATTTGAGCGCGAATATCTCGAAGAACAATAGATCCATGAAATTTAAACATCCAGAATAGAGGAGGAAAGAATCCTTTGGTTCATCAAAAGCCCGGAAATTCAAATTCAAATTTATGAGCTCTTGGTTACTGAAGCCTGCTCGAACCTCCATTGAATTATCTCTGATGAAACCATCAAAAGATTTCTTTTGTAGTTCCCAAAAATCCAGCCTCGATGGGCTACCAAATATTTCAACAGTTTCATGAATGATTCAGAAAGAAACTGATACTTATTGGAAGACTAGTCTTTGATCAGAAGAGTTGTTCCCATCTTAAGAGTAGAAGTTGAAAAATACTCACAGAGTGATAAAGAATGATTGAAAGAATTCTTGGAACTGTTATTCTGGCTATTTTCTCACTTTTTTATTTACAAGTTTCTCTAGTAAAACTTTCCAAAAGAGAAAGGATCTGTGTTACGCAATGCTAATGAATCATTGATGAAAGACTTAGTCTTAATCACTGTTATACCATTCATTCTCTGCTAGACAAGCTTGAACTCGAAATTTTTTCAAGGAAGAACAGTCTGAGTGAGACTCAGGTATACTTGATAAACCTTCATCCTTTCTCATTCTGCTTCGAACTAGTGTGACATGTCAAGTGAATCCAGTTGCTTGATGAGAAGAATCGACAATGATGGAGAGAAAGAGGCATCTGATGAGAATTCACTCATCAAGAGAAGTTTCTTGTGTGTGAAATAATTAGCAAACGACGAAATTGTCTTGAGTCATGGTTTGGAACATGTTAACCTACTTCCTGATCGGAAGTTGAATCTTTCAGCGAGGCATTTGAATTTGCTATTGGTTTGAGAGTTTTGTGTGTCAAGAAATTGATTGTGAGGACTTTCATTTCAATAGAAAAATCGATTCTATCAGGCAAATGTAATATCATTGGAATCAAAAATCATTTTATTAAAAGAGTGAGAATTACTACTGATATCTTTGATGTGTATGTTTGAAAGGATGAAAGAGAAAGAGAGAGAGTATTTATGGAATTTTTCCTCTATTTTCGTATACAAGTCCATTCACACCTCATATTTCATCAAATATGGAGCAAAAGATCAAAGAGATCAAGGAATATGGGCGAGAAACTACCGTTTAAAAAATAAAAGCATGAATACTAGCCAGAATATTTTACTCCTACAAATCTCACCTACTCATGGGTTTAAAGTGGTATGAAAATATGGCGTGAGAATAGCCATTTATTCTCTCTCTCTCTTTCTCTCTGGTCAATGAGAATAAAGAGAGCAAATTGGTTTGAGAGAGATGAATATTGATTATGAATTCTCATCATGCCGACCTTTCTTGAAAATGGCACGCAAACTTTCACCAACAAGGGTAACTCGACCAGCAATTCAATGGAATTTCCTCTCAATACTCTATGCTAGAAGAGTAGATGGATAAACTAATCAAGAATTAGGAAGCAAATCCACTCACAATGAGTCCAGAATAAATGGATCCTCAAAAAAGAACAAAACATCCAGCAGAGTATGTCTGAGAGGATGCAATAAGGTACTTCGCCTCTAGATTCTTTTGCTGAATCCCATATTGAGCCACACTTTTGATTCTTCGAGTTGATTTTTCTAGTTCTGAAGATACTGTACCATGCCATAATTGACTCAAATATAATCGATAAGAGGGTAAACTACCTGGCTTCCGTTCAAGCGTAATTCGGCTTTATAGTTTTTCCTTTCTCTTTTCTCTCTATTCTTTCAGTGACAATTGTTTTTCCTTCTTGGGTATCATCAAACAATGAATGAGTGAAATAAAAGGCTCGAGTATATGGAAACCGATACAAAACTAGACATCTTTCAATTGAAGCTAGGGCATTCCTCAAACATATCTTTCGCGAGTAAGAAGAGCAGATCTCTAGATTTTTGGTCCCTGATCTTCACCAGTAAATGAAAAGGCTTGTACCTTAATCAACTAGACTTTGGTCCATCTTCTCATGGACCCTAGGAAAAGATTTCAGTTGCCTTATATTGAAAACTATCCGATTTTTCTTTCTCTATCTCTACTTGAGTAACTTGAACCCATCTGAACCTTTATCTCTCTCTATTCTGGAATCTTTTCGTTCCTTATTCTTGATCAATTCGGAAAGTTTCTTCCTTCAAAACAGTGAATCCTGAATATCAATTCTGTCGAATGATGGGCGAAGCCATGAAGAGGATCAAAGATTCTTCCATAAGAATGGATAAGAATGGAAGAATAGATGCGAATAGATCTTAGAAGAGAAATCATTCTGTCCATTGCATGATGTGTTCTATTATATTCAATTTGATTTTCTTTGCATAGTCTCGCTCTCTCAGTCTCTCTGTCTCTCTATCTTTCTTTCTCTATCTCCTCTTTTCCATCTATCTCCATTCTTTCCATCTCAGGGTTCTTAGCCTGATGGTCATATAGAAAATATTATTGGACAAGAAAGACCAATGCTAACATCAAATTCTCGTTTGTTCAATTTATTTTCCTTGAGCGTCATTTTTGGAGCTACAATCGATTCAGAATGGACCACATATCTTTCTCGACTGTTTTAGTTACTTCAAATAAGTACTTTTCTATGATTTGAGTATTTGTTTGAAAGCAAAAAAGCTTTTGGTCCCTAGTGTTTTGCTACCATTAATGGCTCAAATCTATTTGAATGGTAGCAAAGCAGAAACAATGATTCTACGAATCATTTACCAAGAATAACATCCTGAGCCTCACTTCTTCTTAAAGGACAGTTGTCAAAATCATAAATGTGTCGTATATGATAATTGAACGTTGTTGAACGTCTTGTTGAAAAATTTTGGACAAAATCCGTGAGAAAATTCAAGAAAAAAAATCTGAGAGCTCAGAAAAATCTCACAATTCTCATCTTTCTGCTCACAGGACACAAATCAGAAAGCTCTCTCATCGAACCAATGGATCAACCACCATCTATTCCACCTCCACCACCACCATCCCAACCACCACCACCTCCACCTCCGCCTCCACCAACACTTCAATCTGGACCACTTCAACACGGCCTGGTAGGATATCATACAGGACATGGTGAGCTAATTTCTCTTACGTATTCAAATGCGATATACTATCTGGTAGAGTTCCTCTTCAGTCCATTAAAACTATTGAGTCTTGTATCTTTGTTTGGGGCGAATCTGAGTTTTTCCATCTAAAATTGAGTAAGAAAAATCACTTACATAAGCTGAAAGCCTTGGAAGTTGAAAACAAAGCGATTGGGGTTAAATTCTATTTGTGTATAAGTCCAAAACAGAATTGAAAGTCCATTCCAACTCTCAATTCTTCCTTTTTCAAAAACAGCACATTCCGAGCGTGGAGCGGAAAGTTTGCATCGATTGTCTCCAAATGGCAGTCAAAATTATTCCTTCCAAAGAAAATATGGTCCAAGAAAGAAAAGCTTCATCGGATTTGAAGGCAGTGAGTAGTAAATTTAATATCAATGCATTGCTGGGAAATTCTTCTTGAATTGTTGATTTTCCTGATATAGCGTCAGCGAGAATATCATGAATAAGTCCACTTCAATGATGATCCATAGAGGAATTATGTTGGACTAACATCATACTTTGGGAATCATCCCAAAAGTATACGATATCTGTCCTAAATGTATCTGACCCATCTCAATAAGACCATTTATCTAGCTTCTATTGTCTCTTTCATTCCATATTATTCTCTCAATGCTTGACTGGACTATTCTAACTGAGCTCACAATTTTGACCTTTTGACCGAATCCACTTTATTGACTCTGTCCATATAGATGAATATTTGTACAAATAGTTTGACCATGAGTTGATGCTTCATCTTTCTGCTGCAATCTCTACTTCTCTTTCTTCTCATGTTTATATGCTCTTGTCTCTGTATCTAAATTATTGTTATTGTTATGATTACTTATCCAGGGGAGATCGGCGAGGCGTTCAAAAAGATTACTGAACAAAGTATCTCAGCCTAATTGTAAATATCCTTGTTATTCCCATTAAGGGCTTCTAGTGTAAATGTTAGATAGCCACCATCTCACTAATTCAACCTTGTTTTTTTTGTGTAATTCTTGGATAACAGGCGAATGTTATCCTGCTTATCTTATATTTTCAGCCAGACTGAGCTAAAAGCAACACTGCTCAAAGTATTCCTTCAACTTCATGGGTCATGTGTACCTTCTTGTGTGTTCAAATCTGTTGATCAAGGTCTCTGTTCAGTTTTTCTATCATATACAGCGGACTTTTTTCTAATGCGTAGACTTCTCTGGGAACATTGATTATTATCAATTTAATTCATTTAGTCAGCTTGCAGGTCACATTTACAATGTTCATGAATATTTACACTCAATGGGACACAAATTGGGAAACTCAATTGAGGAATCTAATTTTTCATGCTTTGATGAACTTTTTTTATCCTAAATTAGCCACTCTAATTTGAGATTGAATTTTTTCATCATTATAGTGCATAACAAGCGTATGTCCCCGATTCATTAACTTCTTTATGAGATTCTTCCTTATTCATCTTTTTCGGCTCCTGAAGCTTTTTTCTCTCTCTCCCTATTTCTCTCTGAGAAAGATATTTGAGTATATATTCCTGAGTATTTGATTCTTCGAAACTCTACTCTACTCCACTATTTCTACCATAGCATCTTACTATCGTGTTTATTCTGCTAGCCAAAACTTTGGTTGAAGGAATAGAAAATATTTTCCTTTTCACCATACAGTGGTTTGAGAATATTCTTTCAATACAATCTCATTCCACAATCAAGGGGAAATTTCATGCAAAACTTGTCTTGCGTACACAATATTCAAATGTGGTAGATAAAAATTCTCAGTGTATGGATATGAGAATAGAGTAAAGTAAATCTTGGCATCTTTTGCAAAGTGGGCCGAGCAAACATATAGTATTTGATTATCATACAAAGCACTAGGGTTCCTCAAAAGGTTTTTCCAACTCAAGGGAAAAAAAAGTTGAAAGCAAAGCAAATTCTTCTCAAAGTGTATTCACAAAATGGAGCGAAACGATGTGTGTATTCCACAGATAGTCATCATCAGATTTTGGGTAAAAGCATTCCCATTCCCAGTATTGTACTCACGCTTTTACTATAACCATTATTTCAAGCCAAAAAATTTGTCTCACAAAGAGATGGAATCATACGTATGTACGTGTCCCCAGTACGTATGTCAAAGACAAGGGAATAAGGTGAAATTAAAATGAATCCTCGCATACACACATTTACACCGTTTGGTTCTCAAAGAAAAACACATTCAATTTGGAAATACTCTGAATACTTTTACCACTGTGTAGGCTCATCTCCACTATTCCTCTTGTAGCAATTTTATTTCTCAATCTTGAATCTCACGTTTCTTCTTCAATTGCATCTAGACATGTATTTATCTGGTTCGCTTGAAAATAGATTGTTCAAGCTTTCAGGGTTCACTGGCTAGTTGGCAAGTTAATGGTTGGCTTGTTCAACGATATCTGACAGAATAGAGATAGAAAGGATGTTCGTGTTAACCAAGCTAGGGCCACTGATGAGGACTACTGTACAATTAATCATCCCATGACTTGAACCAGTAGAGTGACAAGAAATTCACAGCATCTTCCAGGGTGCAAAATGAATGATTCCAAGCAAGAGCTTAGAAGATTGCTAATCGATTATTTTTCAGTACACTTATTGGAGCATTCAATTTCAAGACGACGATCACAGGAATTAAGACGCAGCTTTTTGCTGCCGTTAGAATCGGTCTATTTTTTTCTCATTTTTCTAGAGCTCTTCTCGGTTGAATACTTCCTTAGAATGAACACTCTTTTCTCCAATATTGTGTTTGTTTACATGTGTCCCGCACAAACTTGATAGTGTTTGGGTCAATTTTTTTTGAGCATCAAAATCTTCTTATCTTCAATTGAAAGTATTTGAAGAGCAACAAATAAATTTTCGATGGGTTTAGTATAAACATGAATGCTCAGAGCCAGTATAAATGAATCGAAAAGCATCTTGAGTGAAGGATCGATCGGATGAGCTCGACGTGAGGTTTTTTGAGTCCAAATAGTAAAATTGATTCAAGAAAATAGAAATTTCTCGCCATGATTCTCCATGGAAAGATGCTATTATGATATATGCTCAATAGTTAATAAAAGAATTCCTAAATGAATGAATGAAATGTAAAAAGAAGCTAAAGAAATGAAAAAATGAAGCTTGAGTTGTAGGTGAAGGAAGAGAATTGGATCCCAGCGATTAGGTAAAAGTATTAAGGTACGATTCACTGAGCGCTCTAAGAATGTGTGAAAATACTCTGAAATACTGAGCAGAGAGAGATAGAATTTCTTTTCTACATTTGATAATACAAAGTTGATGAGCATTTTTTCTAAGCATTTCACCTCAGTACAGTTATTTTGGAGCTTTCACCTTCTCTTCTGGTCCCATTCTTATCATTTCTCTTCAATAGCACCAGTGCCTTAAGTCTCTCTTATAGTTGATTCTCTTTTGTAGTGAGTACTCCTACTGTTCCAAATTGAGCTGTGAAATATTTAGAAATGAGCCTTGGCAAAAGTGTTGCCAGTATTCCAAAAGATTACCAGTTTTTCTTGTGATTTTACAAATGAAATCCCTCTAATGATACTAGCTGTTTTTTTTCACTTCTTTCACAGGTTCAATTTTTTTCACACTACTTTTTTTACACTCTTGAGCTGGCTGGCTCGATCAATTCTCATTCTTCCACCGAAATAGGCTCCAATTTTTCACTCATCACTGATCACTGCCAGTAGCACCCAGCATCGAAAGAAAAATCTTGTGTTGAAGAGGATGGAGAGAAAAGAAAAACGTGAACAGACAGAGGAGAAAGAAGAGAGAAAGAGAATAAAAAGAGGAATCTTCAGAAGGTGTGAAGAAAATCGATGTAGCTTGCTGGAAGAACATAAGGCGTACTAAGAACAATGATCCATGTTGAGAATAGTTGTAGTGTTGATAATAGGCCAAAAGATTATCGAATAGGATGTTCTATGGTTATTGTATCCATCATAAAGCTCACTACAACAGTATTGTATTCATCGAGTGTGAAATTTTTTTTCCTTCCTCCAAATTTTCGAATCGAAACACACACATGTTCACTCATTGATGATCATTCTTATGATTCTATGAACATTAAATAGTCGCATGTTAATTCGAAAAAAGTGTTTTGATTTAAAATATGGGAAGATTAAAACCAATAATTCATGATGTTGAGGCTCAAAATGCCATTTAGATCATTTAGATACAAATTGCTCCGAGCTTAAGTTATTGTTAACCGTATAATTTAAGTGGGATAAATTCTTAAAAGAGCAAAATAATCGAAAAGCTATTACACTATTCCGAGAGATGTGTTGCTCGTCCATGTGAAACATTGTACCTCTACTAGTATCATTGACTGTTAAGGGAAAAAAAATTTCTACCCAGAATGCTCCGTTTCACGAATCTACGAGAACTATTGAAAGGGAAGGAACTTCAACTACTAGTATAAAACTTATGCAAGCTGATTTTAATTGAGAATTTCATCTCATCATGAGCTCTCAAAGCTAAGCTCTATCAAGAATGGCCATAACATGTAGAATTCATCTTCTCAATCCTAAGTCTCTCATTCTGTCGTCACATTAAGCTTCACAGACTAACGGTACTGGTCACGGTCCCCCTGAATTGTAATTAAATGTATTACAAAATTGTCAAGTAAAAAGGTAGATATTGCATGTGTGTGTGTGTCGGTAAAGTGCATCCAGGGGAAGCATCGAGTAACCTTAAATACATTTAGACATGCAGGGACACACAAATAAAATACATGATGATGAAATTTCTCTGCAATCGAATTATATTCCAAAGAGTTGCAGAGAAAAAGGAAGTATGCACACAATAATGAGACCCAATGACTGTGGTTGAATTATTCAGCTCAAATCTCATCATACCCAAAGAGAATGGTATTCATTATTCTCTTTTGCCGGGATTAACTGTCTATTTGGCTCAAAATGAGTCATATCCTCTACGTTCCATTCCTACCTGCCCCCATGAATATGAGGAGAGGAAAGAAAATATGCAACTTCCAGATCCAAAACTAATTCAAAGTGCAAGTGTATGCAAATTAGGGAATAACCTGGAATGTGGAATAGTACTTCATCAGCATTCTATGTAACCTCTTTCTGGAAAAAGACCGTCAACTCATCATCATGTATATATGCCTTCTTTTTTTCTTCTCATGTACCTTCAGCCCTACCAACTGTTACCGTTATTTTCTCCTCACACAATCTGTCATGATTGCATCCATCATGTTACCAGTCCAATTGGATTCTGTGTATGATCACATTCTCATGTCCTTTTTATGATGTCGTTTTGTATCATATTTTATTATCTCTTCCAAAAAAATGTCCTCTCCATCTGGAAAGCTAGATTTTTTCCATCCATCCAAAATAGGACAAATCTGTTACTGTGTGAATATTGTTGTGGAATCGTTGCATCAAAGCTATCTCTGTGTGTGTGTGAATGGAGGAAGAATCAACTCAGTTCAGTGGAATAGAAGATGAATTGGGGATTTATGATTGGATCATGTGATACATTATTGATTCAGAATTTTTGATGGAGTAGAGCCAAATATCAACGGTGTAACGGAATATCTTGAGCCTTCTGGGCAAGAGGTTTTTTTTCTTCTCAAGAATCGCTGAGAATTGGAAGCTTCAGATGATTTATGTTCCTGAGAATAATTCGAGAATAGTGTGCATCCATCAATGAAGTGACCGAACAGCAACTCATGTGGAAAACTAATTAATTGCACTCTAGCTCTGAGGTAACCAGGAGGACTTTTTGGTCAAAAGATTGACAGTTGGTATTCAGGAACAAATCACATGCTAGTGTATCCTGAGTATTGAATATTACTGAAATCGATTCTCGCATGTTATGTGAATAAGATTATTTCTATTTGCTTCATGATGCAATGATGGCTAGCCCCTTTAAATTTCATGTAATCAGAAGTAAATGAACAAGCAATTGGAATTTTATGAGAAATAGTCGGGAAATTCATCATCAATTCATCTTTTTTCATGAGTTATACTGATTCTCTTGAGATTTTGTCTATCAATTCGAAAGTATTGCTGCAAATACAGTTGATAACGTACTGTTCATAGCTGTAGTTCTTCATTACCTTAGTTTTACGAATCAAAGCATGGTATTTTCAGCAATTCCTTTGACGAGATGTAGAGAATTTAGGGAGTTTATGAAACAGGAATTTCAAAGAGGAAAAATATGAAGGGAAGAAAAGAGAGGGAATATTTCGTTCAATATTTAGAGTAGCTTTAGAAACGACCTTTCATATGTGTCAAAGACTGTCAATTTCTGAGTTTTTGCTCCTCTAAAACAAGAAATTAATTATATTGAAACGAATTTCTGACAGAAAATGTTGAGGAACTGGATGAATTTCTATTCCAGCTCATCAAATGGTGGTGTGAATTGGCTTGCATGAGGGTAAACATTTAATGATGGTATAATAAATATGCCAAATGATCTTTAAATTCTTCACATCATTAATTTAACAGTCTGATACGTTGTTTTTTTGAACAAATAACAGTATACATCAAGTAACTTGTGAATAGTTTTCACTTTCCCTGCGTGATTACCTTTTGCTCGGATGATTTGCGTGCTCTTGATGATTTGAACGATCGAAATATTCTTTATCCATAACTTGAGGGAATGTATGAGCCAGGTGATTCAATAGACATTTTTTCGTGAATCAAAGCATAGCAAAATAATGCTGGGCAAAAGAACTGTTCTCTTACAGCCAAAAACTGTATGCATGATCCTGGAAAAATAGAGTTCCTTTTCTCACGAAATTTCTCTTTCTTTCTCACATCTCACATCTCAGAACTTTTGTAACACTTGGAAGTATCGCAAGATTGCTAATACACACACAGCCAATGTAATGTAATGTCTCAGCAGAATTCGACTCCACATGATCTTCTATTTTTTCATGACTTCCTGCCCAACCATATCTTTTTCTCTCTCTTTCTCTTCTATTCACTTTCAAGGTACTTCTCAGCACAAAATCACCTACCATTATACGTTACCTAATGCTATTTTGGCTCAGGAAATAACTCGCCTCAGAATACATAGAAATAGTAGCGATTTGATTCACTTTCATAAGCCATTTGTAAATAGCCAACCGAATATGCTTCTCAGCGCTCAACCTCACGATTCTTTCACTTTTTCTTCATAAAGCTCGGACGTTTGATAGAAGGCTTCCAATTCATCTCAATGCAAGAATCTTTTTCTCTGATAGTGTCTAGGTTTACCGCTATATCTGCAGAATTTGGATTTATGCTTCCATTTTCTATTCATTTGGCGCTGCAATGCTTTTTTGTTTCAGGCTTTTTTTACGGATACTTTCTGTCAAAAATTTTATCAAAAATTGCTTTTTGAATACCAAATCATTCTTCTAGAACTATATTCTCGAGGTTGTGAATATTTTGCTTTTTTGTATTCTCAATCCATTTTATTATCTTTTGGTGTAGGATTTACGGATACTCTTCAAATATACATGAGCAAAAAATGTGATTGAGCAAATTCTTATAATACTTGATACAGCTGCTGAGTAAGGTTTTATATTGATCACATGGAAATACAACTACAGAAGTCAATTTCAAATTTTTCCTTCTTTCGATATAGCTTTACTGGTGAGCTTCGTATCGAAATATAATAATAATGAAAGGATGAATAAAGTTTGTGAATGTGACAGCATATTGGGAATGTGACTCAATGGAATTCTTGGAATCATAAAGTCTGTATCAATTCCAAAATCTACCAATAAAATGGAGTTTTTTTTGTTATTTTTTCCTCGGTTTACCGCGTATGCAAAATTTGGGATTCAAATCCGCTTTATTCATATACTCTCGACTTTTCATGATATTCTCCAACATATGGATCATCTTTCTCATTTTTTCGTACTTCTTCATTTTCTCATAAGGCCTTTTTTCTCTCTATTCCAGCCTACTTGGTATCAGCCGATATGGTGGAGCATGCAGCACTTTGTGCATTCATGTTGAATGCCATCTCTTTGGCTCTAATTTGTGTTACTTTGCCATTTTCATTGTTTTTTTGCATCAAGGTATGGTTTTCAATATTATAATTGGAGTAAAAAGAATGGGAAGCTCAACAGTATGAATTATTCTATCTAGTATGATGAGTAAGGAATAAAAGAAGGATTTACTCAGAAAGAAAGAAAGAGAAAGAGAAAGAGAAAGAGAAAGAGAGAGAGAGAGAGAGAGAGAGAGAGAGAGAGAGTTTATTTGAGAGTAAAAATTCTTCAAACTCGGAGCAGATAGCTTTACATGGATGAAAATAAGACATCTATGATTAAAATGAACTGTCAAATCCAAATGGCTTTGGGTGAATTCGTTTTCATCAGAATTTTGTTGGATCATGTGAGATGAAATTTTGATATAAAAGCTTCTCTCACAATTCTTCAATAATCTGAGTTTTTCGATTGGAATATAAAAATCAGTCGAGCAAGGAATGACCAAATCAAAATTCTATGAAACTTCTTCAAAATTCAATGTATCCTGTTGATCAAACACTGCACCATACTCTTGGGTTCATGAAAAATTCAGCTAAATTCGAAAAATTTTGCTTCAATTCATTCAAGGTTGTTCAAGAATACGAGCGAGCTGTCATATTCAGGCTCGGTCGACTGGTCACTGGTGGTGCTCGAGGCCCAGGAATTTTTTTCATCATTCCCTGTATTGATACCTATTCCAAAGTGGATCTGCGAACAGTGTCATTTGATGTTCCACCACAAGAGGTGAGCAAATCTTGATGATCAGGCGAAAATCTTTCCACCATGATCCCCATCGATACCGATGCTGAATCCACACTAGGAAATCCTACTCTCTCTATCAAGGAGAACTGTGTGACTGTGAAAGCATTAATGCTTAAACGTGATATATGCGTATGTGTGTGTATGTGTGTACATGTTCTTTACGATCATATTCCAGTACGAAATCTCCACACTCATCGTAGATTGGTGTGGAATATCACTAGTTTCCGAGCCAATGAGTATCATCAAACAAGTCAACCAGCTTACTTATTCTTACATACATATATACACACACATACTTACCATCTTATCATAGGTAGAGTTTCTATTGAAGTAGCCCAGAGGCAGTCCATTCAACTATGACCACTGAACTTCAAGCTTGATCAAATCTTAACTCAGCATTTCCTCGAAGATCAAGTAAGAGAGGAAAAGTGTTTCCTTGGATAGAAGAATAAATATACGAATATTTCTTACAATCAGCTTTTGAGCTTCTGTGATTTTGGAAATGAAACCCCAAACCTTGCACACTTACACAGCACTCTGAGCTGAGATTCTTCCCTGATTATACTTGACTCTTCCCACTGTAAGGACTAGAATCAGCCCAGTAATAGTAATCAGTGAATACACCCCATCCTCCGAAATGTCATGTATCTTACTTAATCACTATCTTGATGAGTTTCATTCCTTCTTCTTCCTCCTCCAGATATTGTCCAAAGACTCTGTAACCGTGGCTGTGGATGCTGTGGTATATTTTCGCATCAATAATGCGATCGCATCGGTATCCAATGTTGAAGATTATGCTCGATCAACACGATTGTTGGCTGCTACTACTCTTCGAAATGTTTTGGGTACCAAAAACTTGTCCGAAATACTCAGTGAAAGAGAATCCATTAGCCATATGATTCAAACCTCCTTAGATGAAGCAACCGAATCGTGGGGAGTGAAAGTAGAACGAGTAGAGATGTAAGTCAATCTGATTCTTCTTCTTCTTCTATATATATATATATATGTATGATCATTCTCTCCACTATCTTGGATTCCCA
Organism: Brevipalpus yothersi; assembly: GCA_003956705.1. Taxonomy (NCBI): domain Eukaryota; kingdom Metazoa; phylum Arthropoda; class Arachnida; order Trombidiformes; family Tenuipalpidae; genus Brevipalpus; species Brevipalpus yothersi. The sequence continues at coordinate 21,994 of QZCP01000288.1, read as the reverse complement.
TTCAGCCATCTCTTATTCGTATTCCTTTTTTCCTCCCTCATTGCTCTCACTACATAACACATGAGCTTTTTTTCTCTCTCTTTCTCTTTCTCTATCCCTTTCTCTTTTGCTCTTCAACAACTGACTTGTCTTCAATTTTGCCATCTCAATGGACACACAATGATTTTGAGACTTATCAGGCCAGATGCCTCTCATCATTGAGATGAAAGTATTCTTTCCATTGAACAATGAACATGAGATAAACTGAAACACTATGAAGTCAGGTTTGAATGTTAAGTGGTTATCATGAGCCTTTCGAGTGATTGTAAGATTCCTCTATTCTTACTCTATCAATATACACACACTCTTCGTTTATCTATTTGATGGATTCATATATATACTATCAGTACACATATAATGAATGATCGATAAAATACAGTACAAAAAAAGCATCTCTCGAGATTCTTCAATTTATGCCATATCTATGGTATCTTATTTTACTGATTGACCAGCCAATAAAGGTTACTTTGAGCAAGGTCATTTTGGAGAGGGCGAATTAAACTTTCTCATATCTCGTGTGAGCAATGATAATCTTGTGGACTCAATTCTCACAAAACCCACTCAATTGACTTGGAATTGAAAAGAATGCCTATCAGAACTTATTGTTATCCATCTAACACGTAGACTTTATCGAATGTATTCTCTCTTTCAAAAACTCGAAACCATCTTTTTTATCCCAATTTGCTCTACTTTCTTTCTCTCTCTCTTTCTTTCTTTCTCTCTATATATCTGCCCAATAGCTTGAGGGTGTGAAACCAATTTTCTCCTCTCATGCATCAATAGGCGAGTTGATGAAAATAAATTTGCTCCGATCAACAAAAGAGTATTACAGTATCATTAGCAAACTGTGTATTATCAGTCTTAGTATCAGAATACGAAGTGAGAGCATTAATTTCCCCGATGAAATGAGTCCCTTTTTTCCCTTTCTTCCAGCAATACACTTCGGTGTATTGAGCATACTCTTCACACTACTTACACTTCTATGCAGTACACAGTTAAGGAATACACACACTTTCACCATCTATTCACGATTCTTGTTAGAAATAGAAACAACGTGAACAGTTTACTCAACTTTCATTCAGCTCACTATGTCAAATATGTTTCGGAATGACCCTTCGATATATAAGCCTCTTTTACAAGTTTTTAGTATTCAAGTCCAGTATTGTGAGATGGTGTCTTTGAAGTTTCACATTCTCTTTTCTCTCTCTCCTTCTTTTGATCACCAAACTAGTCAAACCTTAAATTCCGTTTGAAGAGCAAATTCTTCTTGACTGTTATTCTGTTGATTTTTTTGCTAGCCTCAATTCATGGTAGATCTTTTATTTTTCCCCGAATCCATCATATATATATTGGGAATAAGAGAAAAATTTTTTCAAAAGGTATCGAAAAATGCTTCAATCCCCATGGAAGAATAAAAATGTCTGATGACTTTGGGCAAATATCTGTCCATAATGTAGCTTATTGAGCATCAATATTTTGTTAACTCAATGCAAGGTATCATGTTTGAATTCGTTTCTCATTTTCGGGAATACATTCTCAAACCCTTTCTGAGTTAAGAAGAAAAAAGATTCGAGGTTGGGAAATATTTTCCCCACTTTATCAAATGATGAGTAGGATCTCATATTTTTTGCACCCACTATAAAAAAGGATGTATTCAGCATTTGCTGCAATTTGAATAGAGAAACTGTATACTGTCATAAGACTTGAGGAATCAAAAACCATTCTAAATAGAGAGTATTTTTTTTCTTCTGTACAGCCTTTCTACACTATATTTTACTTCTATTCATAACAATCGGCTTGTGTTACTCTTTTCAAATCATCTTCTAGGGAGAAAAAAAGCACCAAAGTATAGCTCTTGCTGAACTCTAGGGAAATTTTTCATCCTCAATCTGCTCAAATATTTACTTTCCAGGTTCTTTTGGATCCAAAATTTTCACTAAAAATTGACACCATGAAAAAAGGGTTCAATTAAGAAGGATAGAAACCTCCATCATTTTTGAGCCTCAAATACTGTTCCTTTTTTCTGTCCTCTTTGTATATCTTCTCTCATGGTTGAATTATTTCAACTTTTCATATATAAATTTCAAATTTTTTAATCTCGAACAGAATTTTCTCTCTCCCAATTCTTTGGTATTCTTCTGATTTGAGAAAAAGGCTCATAAAAAGCAAAAGTCTTTGTAGAAAGTACACATAGAGTTTCTTCTGTGATACATCTTTTCCAATAGTTTCATCTTGCACTTTTCTCAACCTAAATGCTTAGATTTTAGGCCAATCAATTTTTTTCTTCTTTTTGGTCTTCTTTCTCTGATAATTTGATTTGTTTCTGTGAAGAAATTCGGTGCTCCAGTTCATCCCTCGGGAAATTTTTTTCTTCTTTTTCTCCTATCATTCAACCATCCACAACTGTTGGCCATCTATCCGATCTTCACTCGATTAAGACTATCACTAGCAATTCCAATCGTAGTGAAAAGTGATCACCTTTTTATTCCTATAGTGTTGCTATTTTTTTCAAGATCTTCATCGAACAAGATTCAAGATATTTTGGCCAAAAAGTTGAGTTTTCTGAAGGATACAATTCTTTGCATCATAAAGGAGGTCAAAATCAAAATCTTTCTCGGATCGATGGAAGCCTTTGAAGCAGGGGAATAGAAATTCAGATTTATTATCATCCACAAAGATATCATGGTGTAGTCGAATTCGATCTTGAAGGAGACAAGCAGAGAGAGAGAGAGAGAGAGAGAGAGGAATAGACAAAAACGAAAGGAATCTTGTTTGAAACAAGCCAAGATTAGATTGATGAGCGCATGTTGATTCTGAATTTGAAATACTAGAAGAATAGATCAAACTGTCTCCAATTTCCTCACGTTCTTTCTTCTATTCACAAACACTTTTCGCTTTCCTCTTCTTCTCCACTTCTGTATCATCAATTTTGGGGAGAAACTTTTTGATGACACTTGCCTGTCATCTCGCATGATTAACATTGATTCGACAGATCATGCGAGTGAAAATTCTTGTTTTGCTGGCTTGTCGAAACGAGCTGCTAAGATGGAAAAGAGTCAAAGAGAGAAAGAAAGAGAAAGAAAAGCTTGGACGAACAAAGAGAAAATTACATACTGACAGAGCATGCTAGTAGAAAATTCAAAATTTTATTAAGAATATATCGGAATTGAAATGTTAACGTCACCTGAAAAATAAAGGAATCAGTCATCCAAACCAGCCTTTGATATTTTACTGCTACTACTTTTCCCCGATATTGTTCACTTTTCCTGACAATCCAGATATTGTTGACAGTCTTGTGTTTAGTTTTCTCTTCCCTTGTGAGCTCAATTGGAAAAATTCAGTGCCCGAGGTCAATATTATCTCAAGTCAATATCCTCAGTGAACATCATCATGAACAACAAGGAATAAATCAACTTTATCCATTTCGTTTCGAAAGTTTACAGGAAAACAGCTTGATTAAGGTGTACCTGAATATTGGTATAGTTGACAGAGATCCTCTTGTTGGAATATTTGGAAATATGATCATTTACTTTTGAACTTTCTGTTGAATCATTGATGGAAATAGAAAAATATCGATGGATTAGATCTGGTTACTTTTTGCTTTCTCCTCCTCATTCCGTGCTCAATCAAATGATAGGTTTTGTCACCCATTAGTAAACTATCATCAAATGCTTTATGTGTCAGTAATGAAGCATTCCCATAGACAAACTGTCTGTTTCATCTGTTTATCGATGACGGATTGGAGGTTATGAATATTGGAAGAAGACTCATTAGACAACTGAATCAAATGGGGAGATGAAAAAACTGAGCAGCTATGTGATTAAATCTGACATAGCTCTCAACTATAGAGCTGAGAAGAGTTTTGCTAGAAAATGAGTCCATTTATTGATTTCAAAACTGGTCTCCAAGATACTAAGATGTTCAATGAGATTAGCGATTTTTATTGGATCAAATTGGTAGTGCAGTATTGCCAAAATATTGCTGGACGACAATATACGCAAGAAGGCTCTTAAAATCAACGAAAAAAGAGATCTTATACACAGTCTCATATATCTAGTAGTCTTTACACACACAAGTTGGTTAGAGCGAGGAATCTTCATTATCTCCTGGCTGATAAAAGTTTCACTAGAAGTAATACTTGATCATAGTTTCGAGCAGCTCTTGAACCATTGAACTTTGATGAACCTTGTGAAGGATCCTTCAATCGAGGACAGTAAGAAATCATTTTCTGATATCAAGCTCAAATTATTTTTTCACTTTCATTGTTAGAATCAGAGTAACATATTTCGAATAGGGCCTGAATCTTTATCCTGGTCTCCTGTTTTCATATCCTACAAGATAGCTTAAGTGCTTGCTCTAACTGTACACCGTTTCGAATAAGATTACTCAAACTTTAAAGAAATCTGATCTTTATGAACAGTCTTGTTTTTAAACTCGAGAATTTGCTTGAGAATTCCATGAATTCTTTAATTTCTCTCATTTCCGCGAGAGTTGATGAATAGACATTTGGCTCAGGAAATGAAAAGAGTTGAATTCACCAAATTTAGATCAACTTAGAAAGAATGCAACTCAGTTCACCATATCTTATGGTGTCTCTATTTTTCTTGGTGGAATATTGAAGCAATCAAGTTTTCTTACCCATTTCTCAAAACACAGAAGCAAGCAAGGTTTGCCCTCATGCAAAGTGAAAACACATCATATAATTGCGACCAAAGGTTTTCTCAATATGCGTAAATTTCATCTTTAGCAGCTTACATATTATCTGTATTTAAGTAATGTGCATCATCCATAATTCATACAGATTCTGAGGGAATATTTCTTCATTCTTCTCGTTTATTGAGCTCATAATTTATACAAATATACAGGCTGTGGGAGCATTTTCTCTCGATCAAATAAAGTGAAAAGAGAGAAAATAAAATTCTTACTGGAGTAGTGGAAAGAGAAAAGCAAATATTGTGTGACATAGAAAATAGTGATAGAAAAGAATGAGAATGAGAAAGTGAAACTCGAAACAAATTGAACCAATTCCATTCTCACTGTTGAGCAAATATATGCAGCAAGAATCTTATCAATGGCATATCTAGGGGCTACATCTATGATATGAACTGTTTCAGGCAAGATAATCTCAATCGATCTAGCAGATTTTATTAGCCAAAGGCCATGTGTATTCTCATTATTTCGTAATGCTAGTTGGAAAAGTAATTCTTTCAACCTTTTTCTATGTCCCATGCTCAACAGAATTCTTATTTTCCAAAATCTTGTTCACATGTCATCAGCTTATAAAGTGGAAATGAATTGAGAGTATATCTGTGTTTAATCAATTCTTCAGGCATTCACAATTCACAAACCCTGATGAGCATCATCGACTGTTGAAACTCAAACATATTTTATTTGTTGTTACCTAATACGATTGATCCACTTTCATCATACTGAAAACACACACAAATTTCTAATTCTCTCTCTCTCTCTCTCTCTCTCTCTCTCTCTCTCTCTCTCTCTCTCTCTCTCTCTCTCTCTGCTATAAATTTACAGAAAGGATGTTCGTCTCCCTGTTCTTTTGCAACGTGCTATGGCAGCGGAAGCGGAAGCCACACGAGAAGCTCGTGCCAAAGTGATTGCTGCGGAAGGTGAACAAAGGGCTTCTCGAGCTTTGAAGGAAGCTGCCGAAGTGATAGCCGATTCACCAGCAGCACTACAACTTAGATACTTACAAACATTGTCCAGTATTGCGGCCGAGAACAATTCAACGATTGTCTTCCCTGTTCCCATGGAACTGTTTCGAGGCTTCATTTCCAATCATGATCATCATCATGATTACCCTGGAGCAAGTGTACCTGGCAGTGGAATTGATGGTGGAGAAGAGAATCAATGTTGTGAAATACTGACCAAAGAGCAATGAAACTAGTCCAAGAGTGGAAAAGGATGGAACATTCCATCCATCGTGTTTTAAGTGAAATTGTATTCTCGAATGGAAAAATTTTCTCTATTCCATTGTCTTCAAGTGGTGCCTTCCAATTGATCATCAACTTACATCTTTCCACTCATTTTTGTTCTCATGTTCTCATTTTGTGCTATTTCATCTCTCATCAGCATCCAATCGTTTCATCGTGATCAAATATTCTGCGAACAATATCGCAACATCTTACCAATTAATTCTTCAATTTTCAGGCAACAGCATTACAATCTTCAATACCAACACCTGAATTCTCTTTCTATCCTCTTGGCTGAACTTCTGATGGAGGAGAAAAAAAACCAAAGAACAAGTGGCAGAATGAAGACAAAAAAAGACGTATATTAATTTGCTGCTCCACTTCAGAATTGTCATTATTCTTGATCATATTCTTTATCAGAATTCCTCTCCATTTCTTCTCCTATCAGATCCTCAAATAAACATCGTATCTCCATCAACCCCAGACTCTCACCGTTTCCCCACACTTTGCCTCAGAACTATCCACTCACTTTACATACAATGGGTATGAGACTATTTGATTCAAATTTTGGAATCATCGATTGTATTATTTCAACTGAGCCGCAAATAAAACCATCTGAAGTGTCTCGAATAACCTCTGCCAAAAGGTTCATTCAAGCAATCAAATCCATTTCATGAACATCTCACTATTGGATGACAATCTTTCTCATCCACTTAGAATCAAATTCGAATTTAAAATGCACTTTAGCAGAGTCTGATGGCAGATCGTGCTGTATCCACCTTCAATCTCGATATTAAATATTCATGAGAATGCTGGTTGAGTAGAGAATCATGCTCTCTTACAATAAAGAGTGTCTTTGTTGAAAATATTCATCCACCTCAAGTTTTCTCTCTCTCTTTCTTTCTTTCCTTCTCACTATACTTGTTTGATGTTGGCTAATTAAGTGGCAAAATAAAACGAGACTTCAATATTCAGGGCAAAAAGATGAATAATTTCTCTTTTCACTTAAAAATATGAACGAAAAAAATTGTGAATACGTTGATGCTCATCATCAAATTATGGTATCATTTTTTTAGTCAATTTGAAAATCATGAGCTATTTTCGAAATGAGATTCCTCCTTTCTTACATGTGTTCAAGCTGGAAAAATGTTTGGATGAGTTCCGCTCAAAGAATAGTTCTTTGGATATAATTTTTTCGATGAGTATCAGAGGAAGAATTTTTCTCCGCTTAAGAGCTTCACATTAATATTAATCTTTTCTTATCAAGTAAGGGAGAATGTTCTGAGCGTTAGGTATAAGTTATCATTGATAATAAGAAACTGACAAAGAAATGATGGGATGCAGAAAATGGGTAAGCAATGCTGATCAGAGAAAGAGAGAGCGAAGAGAATTGATGATAGATTATGAAATTGATTGAAAAGTTTCAGATGAAGAATGATCAAGGGTGAAAAAGATAAGTAAAGCTCGGGAAAAGCAAAAATCGAACCCCTGTGTTTCAAGAATGTCATGAAAGCAAGAATATTCTGGATGTTTCAAGAAATTTTCAGGCTTTTCAATGGAGTGAATCATCTATTGGGAATAATAATAGAGAATTCCTACTCTTGTTCATCATTTGACACTATCATTGAACAATTACACAGGGATTAAAAATTCATTCAGCTGACGAGAGAGAAACAGTTTATTTTTTATACCATTTACATGTAGATCCTATTATGGATGATTTAAGCTTTGATAGTAGGCTTTTTTCTCACCTTCAGTTGCTATGCTAATAATTTATGCTCCAAAAAGTGAAGCCAATCAATTGACCAAGTTGTGTGAACCCTCTTGAGTAGGCTCAGTGATTTGAAGAGTGTTAAAATAGATTAATATCAGAATTTTAGCGAAAAATGGATGAGATTCAAGCGTCTGCAACTAATATTCGGAAGATTAGTGAACAGACTCGAAATGGGCAAAATTTTTCATAAATATCATACAATAGCTTGATTAGTTATCAAGCTCAATTGATCCAAAATGAGGATAGATTGAGAAAATGCGATGTCCAATAGAAGATGCTTCAAATCCTCTGTAGCAGGATGGAAGCAAGCTCAGACTTACCATGAGATGAATTATTGAGAAGGCACATCATCTGTCAAAATGGTATTTGATTGGGAGACTGTAGAGATGAGAAATGAGACAGTGAAGAGGGAGAAAATTTCGATGATGACTATGGAGAGAAAATGAGAAATTAGGAATTTTCTAATGATGCAACTGTGATGAGACCATCGTGGTAAGTTGATTATGGAGTTCGTCTGAGCTAATGCTGAAGTAATTCACTTCTTCTGCCCTCAGAGTGGTGCAAATTAGATCTAAAGTGATCAAAGCGAGCTTCTCTATTCCTTCTGGAAGCAGTTACTCAATCTTCAATTTTTTCTCACATGATGAATAGCCTGAAGAGTTGAGCAATAAATTACCACAGGAATCCGGTATATTCGGATCGTTATTCGAATACGAGTCTAGTAACCCGGGATTGTTTTGCTAATCATCCTCTTTTTTCGATTAAGATTACTACCTCTGTGATCATTGCAACCAGATGAGGGAAAAATCCGAATTCCAAGAATAGAGGAGAATCTCAGTTCACAACGCTAAAAGCTTTGATATCTCTTGATTCACATTCGAATGAGTTTTTGTCTCTGCAAGACGGGTTAATCACGTGTCTTTGAATGAGTAAAAAATTGGGAGTTCTGAAGGAAAACTAATGAATTCGTGTCTTTTTATACATTGGTAATGAAGAATCTGGTGTGTCGTCCATGAAAATCTGTGAAATATTTGAATTGACTTCCGATGCTGGTTACCCCTGACACCAGAGCATATCACAATTACTCCACCAAATTGATCGTTCATATCAAAAGGATTATGCATCCCTAGTCACCAAGGGAGCTCTTAAATTGAAGATCTTTGACGCATCAGGAAAGATTCTGATCTGATACTGTGTTGCTCAGGAATTTTCTCATATACATATGCATATAGCACCAAGTTCCAAGTTTATCATGGTAATTGACTTGCTGCTGTTTTGGACTTACAATCGATTGGAAGAATCTTTGACACTTTTAGTTGGTGAAGAATGGAATTTTTGCATCAAACTGGTCATCTATGGCTTATTTTGCTGGTGAGTGTGTCCAGGATCATTCCATCAATATTGAAGCGATCATGAAATAGATATGAGGCGAAGAGTCATCGAGAGAGAGAGAGAGAGAGAGAGAGAGAGAGAGAGAGAGAGAGAGAGAGAGAGAGAGAGAGAGAGAGAGAGAGTAAGGTCTATATTTTGTTCACGAAGAGGAAGATGGAAAGCAGTGATCGGTATCTGCTTCTCTTCTTTCTCCTTTATTCTCGACATTGTGCAAGAATGCTTCAGCATCAAGCAGTGAATTGGTATTCATATGACTTGAGTTCTTCTGATAATCGAAGCTCAATGGAAAGAAAACGAAAATAGCATGAGAATAGTAATGCTCAATATGTCCTAACGATGTTCCATGGGTAGGCGTAAGCATCTTTGGAGAGCATCTCTGAGAATGACTTGGCCATCATTCACACTTGGAAGATGGGAATCAGAGGTGAAAATTTATTCCACTTAATGCACCCGTTTTTGGGTTTGCCATCATCAATTCTTGAAGAATAAATCATACTTGTTTGCTGTCTTGTGGCTTGAATTAAGTGTCGTTAAGTTGCAAGTTTTATTCATTTTTCACTTAGATTCCCTAATTTTGTTGGTACCAACTTCTTAATTAGACGAGTAGACTTAATTAAGAGCTGAGAAAATGGAAGAGAGAGAAGAAGAGAGAGAAAAAAAATCATTAACCTTCCCAGAGGGTGATTCGGAAAGATTGAAGTCATTCCAATTGAGCCTTGTGGAAGAGACATGATTGAAAAAAACGAATTCAATTTAGCTCTTTTATAGGTTCGTGTAGGAGGTGAGATAGGGAATAATTTTCGATTCCTGTTCAGCATTCAAATTACTCTATGCTATCACGTCTACTAGTATCTGGGGGATAACCCAGCAGAATTTCAAATTACATCATGTGAATTGATACTGCAAATGCTATGGATGCAAAGATCAGTCCAAAAATTTTTTGAGTTGGAATAAAATAATTTTATTCATTATTATCACTTGTGTACTGTTTCATTTACTGCAATTCTATAATAAGCCACTCGAGCTATTCAATGTACTCATGATATCAGATGGCACAGATCAATGAATCATTGAAGCTAGTTATTTTCTAGGGAATTTTCGCTCAAATGCTGAAGTTCTATAGTAATGTATGTCAGGCAGATTGATTCATGGTAAAAGCGGCAGGTTTGATGAGAATATGTAACTGTAGAGATGTTGAAATCAATCTCACTGATAAAGTTCTGAATTTGGTTTTTATTTCACAATTTTCTATCTCTATTGATAACATTTGAAGCAAAGACAGAATGATGAATGAACTAGTTGAAACGAAAGATTGGATTCTCTAAAATAAGACAAATGCTTTTGGAATTTTTTTGCTTATAGATGAATTATCTAGAGGCTTGATGAGAATTTATAATGAGAAATTATTTCACTGAAGTTATTTGAACAAATTTATTCACAATGTCTATTTACACAACAAATTTTGTAAAAAAAAGTTGAATGATGAAGTTTATCAGTTCTATTTCCGTTGAGTGCATTTTACATTTAATTTGAGCCTTACATCACAGCAAAAGAGATCTGCAAGCTCTTGTCTAGCTTGATCAACAACTTTAGAAACGGTTGTTCCGTTCCCACCCAGAACATATCGCATTTGACTTTGTTTGTGAACCAGAACATCAACGGAAATATGCAGATTGCCCAAATCATCGACTATCCAGTCGCCAATTTTAAAATCCAATGTGTATGGAATATCCCAAATACAATTATCCAAAAATTTTTCACGAATGATGGAAGATATAATATTTTCAGGAGACTCTTTGGTTATAATCGATTCATGATATTTCCATGGCTGAGGCTTAGCTTCCGAGATGAGGTAATTACGGAGATCATCAACACCATCTCCAGTTAAAGCAGATATCATGAATACTCGAGAAAAATAAGGCCAATGTAAATTTCGAGGATCTATGTTGGGATCCAACAGATCATGCTTTGTCGAATCATCACCAATCTTTTGAAGCTTTTTCTCAGCTCTCTGGATTATTTCTCTCATATCATGACTACTTTTACGCTTTGGTCCAACAATTATTCGCCTTTCCTTTCCATCTACAGATTCACCATCAATATAACCTCCAGTTAATCGATCAACACAATACATAAGTTTTTGCTTCTTTTCCAGGATGTCCACTTTATTGAGAACCAGAACAGACTTTTTATCTCGATGTTTCAGAAGAACATTATAAATTTCTTTGGTTAAAAATCGACGATAAATTCGGAGTGAAACATCAACCAACACTACCACCATATCGGCTACTTTGGCTGATAGATGAGGATGATGGTATAGTGTGTGTTCGAGACTGTGTTTCAGGCAATCATTCAACTTGATGAGACCAGGAGTATCAAGAAATTCGACTTGAGTTGATCCTTGACTAAGAACTCCAATCACGTTTCTTCGTGTAGTGTGAACTTTACTCGAAACAGAAGAAACTCGAACACCAACAAGCTGATTTACCAGTGTTGATTTACCCGAATTTGGTACACCAATTATGGCAACACGATTCAATTTTGGCTCTTCAGGCTGTACAACATCTTGTTGTTGAGCTCGATAGTGGTCACTTTTCGTTTTTGGTATCTGTTTATGGTTCCATAGATGTCGATTATTTCCATCACATGTCGATGAAATCCTATCCACCGAAGCTTGACAGCTTCTCTGTCCTACATGGAAACCATACACAGATCTCAAAACATGATGACATACGACCCACCGATTAAGAGGTAGAAAAATCATTTTAAATTTCAATTAACAAAACAAATGATAATCAAATTGGAGAGAAATATAAACAAACCCGCTTTGAACCGAAAAAACTTTTCAGCATGTTCTGTTGCCATGACAGCTCAACCCAAAACATGTAAACACAACATGTATTGAATCAGATGGAAAACGATTTTATCATGAAATTTTTGTCCATTAATCGAATAATTTAAGTGTGTGGAACTTAAATCTATTCATGTAGCTTATGATGAAGATTTGGCTCAAGGAAGTTGTATGCCGTGATGTTACGATGGCTTTGATGTTCATCCACTTTTCCACAGATAGGTATGTGTGTCAGTGGAGTTCGACTTATTTTGTACTTTCAAAAAAATTTTCGAAAGTTCTATTAATATCTTCAATTGAATCTCAACAATGGTCTAAGAGGGAATCATTTTAAATTTTTTTATCATCTAGATTTTCACATCCTATGGATTACAACATGAACTTGGTGATAGCTCTAACCGGATTGATCAGTGGAAAACTCGTTGAAGCTTGTGGTGCTTGAATGATATGAACTGAAGTCAAATGATTTATCGATGACTGATGGAAAATTTTTCCATTTTAAAAGACTGGATTTCAGCAGCTTATTGATAGGCAACAATGAAAAGACAACAATTTGTAAGATATCAACCCACCAATTCTATCGTTTTTATTCGTTTTTTTGTGCTTCTTTGATTAGTCCAAGCAAAGATAGTTTTCAATTATCACAATGCCACCAAGAAAAGTTACGTTCAGGGGCAAGCCTGAATCGGATGATTCCAGTGATAATGAGGACATTGATATTGTCCAAAAACTCGAAACGTGTATTTCACAAATTGAAGAGATCACTAACAACTGTTTAAAACTGAGAAAGGAACTGAATGAACTCAAAGCCCAGATCGATGGCGGGCGAGTTTCATCAGTTTACTCACTCCACATTGAGATGGGATATGGACCAGGGCCTAGTAACATGTATACCTGTCAATACTGTGAGGATTGGTGGTCAAATTTGGCCAGAGAAACTCAATATCACGAGAAAACTTGCCCCTCTAGGACTAAAACAGCCTCTCGTAGAGCTCCTGCAGCTCCGAAGGCTCCAAAGGCTGGACCTAGTGGAGCATCAAAGGCTGGAACTAGTGGAGCTACAACTAAAGCGAAAGCACCAACAACACGTAGAGTGCGTTCGATGGCAGTATGATGTATTTCAAGAGAAAATGATTGAATTTGACAAAGCACGATGAGTCTACTGTGACATGTTACGATCCTCTTGTATCTGGTCAGGTGGAAGATAATCTTCTATTTTGTGATAGAATTCTCTTTTTCCTCATTCTCGAAAATCTTGTGGGAAAAATGCTCTCTATTTCCAGTTATTATCTTTCATAAACTGTGTATTATCAGATGGGCAATGGATGTATTTGCTTGTCCCAATGCTCCGAAAATAAATGCATCAGTTTGTCACGAGATTGTAGATAGTAGATTCATGGTATTCAAACCACAAACCAAAGACAGCTCTTTCGATTGCCCTGAACCTTGATGCCTAAAGTTTTTTTTTGTCTAAAAATTTCAGAATATCATCCCAAATCTTCTAAAATTTGAGTGTCCTGAAGTAGTGAAATTTATTCTCTAACTTATCTTATCAATTGGAAGATAAAAAGTTGCAAACTCATCTCAAAACTAGCTTCATAGCTGAACTCTGCCAAAACTCTTTGACACTCTGACACTGTTCAGCTTACAGCTTGTTAAGATTGCGTCAAAATTGGCGCTCGAAGCATCAAAACTCATCTTCAAAAGTGATTTGAATTTTCTTTGATGAATTCTGGATCAGAATTTTTGATCATCTTGATGATCAAAATTGATTTTGTGACATGAATGTCATTTGATTCTCTTTGTAAGATATTTATCTAGATGACTCCACGTGGTTAACAGTTGAAAAGTGTTTGTCCAGCTGTCTATTCGATCGAGCTTGATGGTCTGATTTTTCATGTTGTTTTTCACTCACATTTGATCAAGTAATTCCGTTTTAATATAGTTTCTTACATTAACTAATCTTCGTTCTTACAAGGTAAGTGATGAGAAATGATTGTATTGATAGTTAACTGATAGTTTTTTGCGTTTTATTAGGATATTGTTTTAAAAGAGAATAAGAGCTTAATTCTTTTACTTACAGAATGACCACCTCTCATGAAGCAACATTGAAAACATTTCAAAAATGGTTGAAAGATGATGTGAGATCTATTTTGGACAATTTTTTGGAAATTGTTAAGCTGGCAAAAGTGGACCTTGACCAAAATCCTCAAAATGTAACACCTTCAAGAGCACAAGAGCATTATGAAGTGATTGTGCGAGCTTCCAATATGATTCGAGCTCAAGAGTCATTGATCAAATTGATTCACCAAATCAAGCAGTTTTACATAATTAATGATTTTCAACTTATCAATGATTCTATTCGTGGAAGTAATACTGCCCATCAAGTGGAAGACATAGATCTGAAATTGATAAACTTGAGAAATGAAATATCCTCTGAATTGCATAATTTGGAAGAAGAATACTATCATTCTGTTAATAAATGATCTCAAGAGCAGCCCATCCTTATGCTCATTGGAATGGTTATGCACAAGTTAGAAAATAGAAAAGCTCCTGGAAAAATTCGTGTTGTTGTTGGAAGATGATTCATATATCACATGAGGATAAATGACTCTCTGCCAATTTATATAAGAACACATTTTTAATGAATAGGTTTTTCTACAGGTCAATGGTAAATATATTTCAAGGTTTACCTTTGATTGTGTTTTGTAATTCAGGTGTCAATTCAGTTATGAGAACAGGTTCATTACCTTCCTCATTTATACCGAACAAAGTTTTAAAAGTATTTCTTTTATGATAGTAGTAATACATTAAACCAGAATCCCAATTTATGTTACCTCTAATACTCCATACTACAGCGGCAAATACTAAGGCCGATGAACCAACTCGAAGTCTCAACAATTTATTTGAGAGCTGCACATTTTTACCCACGTTGAATGATCCTCTGAGAATTGCAAACATACCCAGACCAAATCCTGTTGGGAAAAATTTCGGAAAATATTAGAGGTGCACTCATATCGCTTTCGGTCATTTCATTGAATAGGTTCAAATCTGATTCTCTGATGAGGCTAGAATGCTGACGAAACACAATCAAGATTATATTATGAACTCTTTAAAAATTTAGAGCTTAATTTGACCACTTTTGTTGATCTCATAATTTAACATTTCATGAATTTCGAACTTTCGAGTCCTTCAATCACATGGAAAAGTTCTATTTCATCTTGTATGTTCACATTTGATGTTGGAAAATATATTTAAATCTATTATTAGTCGAGTAGTCGCGAAGTCGAGTTCAATAATTTAAGCTGAATCGATCTAAGTAACATACAATTAGAAACGAAAACTTTGTCCAAACAAATCACTTACCAATTGGTATTACAGGATTTTTGAATAGTCTCTCAATAAAAGTGTCTCTTTTACGAACATCATAATAAGCTTCTTCTGATGGCGAATTTTCCGCTATACTTAACCATTCCAATGGTGATAAACCTTCATTTGGAACAAACTGAGGAATTTCCTTTGATGTTGTTGCTGTTGCAGTGGGTTTAGCTTCATTTTTACTCATCTTCCACCGAAAATCTTTATCTACCAATCACCACTAGTATCCACCATGAAATCAAGGGTTAAGCCCGAAACAAAATTTGATCATATCATCAATTAAGAACGGATTAAATACATCACCGCCAAAGTGAACACACACATCAAAGGTCACACACATAAACACAACTTCTCTCGGCATTTGAAAAGCTGCACTCATTTCGCTGCTCATGTAAACAAACCCAAACGTTTATGTGTTGTTGCTGTTGGCATCAGCTGTGAGAGAGGCTCATGTTTTGAGTTGAAATTGGGCGAACTTACTACAATTGTTAATCACAATTGACTTTTTGATGTTCCCATCAACTTGATGACTTTGAACATATGATTTAATAGTACCTGGTGTGTCCATCAGTCCTCAACAACTGCCCTAATCGATCTATTCAAGCCTTTTTGTTGGCATTTTAGCGGCCTGCATGTTTTGGTCTGGTTTTGAAATTGAATTTTATTTGTTTTTGACTGGTGTTCAGTGATTTTTTATCCACCAAAAGTGATTTTGAATAATTTTTCAGCACTGGTAAGTTGATTTGATTTTAATTCTTCTGGAGAAATTTTGTTGATCAGCTCGAATGAGGGTCTGATCATTTTGATGATATGAACAATTTTATTTTGCTGATATTATTTTTCCTCTTAATTTCGACTCATTTCTCATGTACTTTTGTTTTTACTTCAGCTTTTACATTTTGTAAGTGTTGAAATGTCTTTCAAGAAAGTGAGTAAAAAGAATTTGCGAACCAAAAATGAGGAGATTGAAGAAAAATTAGAGGGACACGATGAGGATGAAGATAAATGGCAAAAGATTGAGGAACTCAAATTGATTCAAAGTTTAAAGAAAAAAGCTCCTGGACTTGATCTTGAAGCCCTTTCAAAGAAGAATGAACCCAAAAGTAAACCAACTGATGAAAAGGTTGTAAAAACTTCTGGATTGATGAGCTCTTTGGATTTGACCAACACATTTTCGGCTGAAACTAATCGAAGGGATGAGGACAAAGAAATGTTCAAATTTATCGAACAAGAGTTGGCCAAGAAAAAAGGATTAACCAAAACTGAGGATGATGATAAATCTAAACAAATACCATTGAATCCAGATGAGCTAATCTACCAGATTTTACCTCAACATTTGCTGGAAAGTGGTCAAAAGAAGAGTGAAGAAATGTTATCCAATCAAATGCTTAGTGGCATACCGGAGGTTGATCTTGGAGTTGAGGAACGTATTCGTAACATTGAAGCCACCGAAGATGCAAAAATGAAGTGGATTGAGAAGAAATTTGTTCGAAACAATCGGGATGAAGCCACCTTAGCTCCTGTGAATGTAGCGGTCAATTATCGTCAAAATGCTCGAACAACTGCGAAGGAAACTCATGAGTCCGCAATAAACAAGGAGAAGATACAAAAAATAAACAATATCGTCAAAGAGCCAGTAGTGGTGATAGGTGATGAACCCAGAGAAGGTTACTTTCCTGCAAACAAAGGTGTTAAGAGAGACTCTCTTAAATTCCCGGGTAAAGAAAAAGCAACCGACGATTATCATGTGGAGAAGTTCAGGAAAAAGTTCCGAAAATGATCAACTACTCGATCAGAAAGTCTACTCAATGGTCCAATATTGCTGCGGAATTCTCATCAGACAGGTAAACTGCTCAGCTCTTACCAATAAGTTCGCCATATATAAAGTTCTCCTTGGTTCTACGAGTTTAAATCCATTTAACTGACAACCTGGCTGAAAAATCTCTGAATACCTGTTCAGGGAGAAACAGAGACAATCACCATCATCTATCATACTCTATCATACATATCATCATAATATATACTGTTAAATAGTGAGTTTTGAATTGAATGGAAAAATTGACTAGTCGTCAACAATTTGAGGTGCTCACATTTGAACAAGTACCACGATTAGATTGTGTGATCAACTCTCTGCTATCTCTCTTCACTGAGCATTACTTCGGCAGAGCCCTTGTGTTCTTGTTCGTACGACTCAATGGTGTAGCAAATCATGGGCTTCAAAATTCGTCATTCAATGATTTGGAACTGATATTTTGCGTTGACCTTTCCAATAGTCGCAAGTTTGAGAAACTTCGATCTGCCGTGCTTGAATCTCTCGTTGAATCTTCCCAGTGGGGTTTAAAAAATATTGAGCTGCTTCTTAAATCATATATTCACAAAATGGTGAATTGAACCAGTGATGGTGATAGATGGTCTCTGATATCATTATCAAAATACAATAATCACAATGTTGAGCGTAAATTTGTGGATGTGATGAGACGACAATTTGAATTTAGAATTCTGAGTGGATTCTTTTCAAATGATGACTCTTTGCCACAATTTTATGAGCGTCATCCTCCGCACATAGGTATGAGTGAAAATTTTCATTTCGCCGTGAATGGTAGTATCTATACAAGGTGATTTAAAGAAATCTTCTTGTTATCCCAGCAAAAAGCTCATCGCTACTAGGAATCCGGAAGAAATTCGTCAAGATGAACTTCTCAAATATCGTTATTCATTGGTTCGGAAGTACAAAGTATTGACCGGCTCGAGTTAATGAGATACATAATCTTGAGCGATGCATGTGTTTACGATTTTTATCAATTTCCCTGATCTATACCAGCAGCAAGAAAATTAGAAAGCCATATGGCTAATCATTCTGGTGATAATCAGATGGGATAGGATTATCTTCAAACTATCTTGTCCCCTGTGGTACATAGAAGTATTATTTGCTTAATAAGTCATGATTGGAGACAAACTTTACATTTGAGTTAAGAGATGGCTCAGGAACGTTTCCATCAAGATCATCAAAAGTTCATGGCAAAACATCCATGTGATAATGCATCTCGCCTTAATATATTCTGCAGGAATTAGCCCCCTCAAATTGTGATAAAAGCTTATGAGCTGATTCTAGAAAGCTCAGACACAGATGATTTCAGACCTGGGAATTCGACTACTGGCAGGCTCGCCTATTCTAGGGAAGTAGACGATTGAGCAGTCTTCAGCTTTGACTCAAGTTTTGAAAAGAGCTCGACCCCAGCCTAGAGTCTATTAAGCCTATGAATTCTCATTCACAGGATTGACCAAGAGATGGATTTTGTGTCCAAAGCAAAGAGAGCAAAAAATAGTGTCCAAAAAAAGATTTGAACAAACTGAACTTCATGTTCTTTGTGTTACCAAGAGAAGAGATCCGTACTTGGAGACATTTTTCAAAGTTTGTATTAAATTAATAGACCAATAAACTACTTTACAATTGCTAATTTTTTCAAATATAGCAAGAAAATTTTCAAATAGTTATTTTCTTCATTTCTTCTATCTTCTTGTTTTCATATTCTTTAACTACATCAGATCGATAAATAGTGCGCCAACCTTTTCCAGGCTCATAAACTTTACAAGCAGGTCCACCGTGTCTGATGATCATCTGATCTCGATTTCCAAAAACTGCATCACGCCAAGTAAAATCATTTTCAGTGAATACAATAGAGTAAACAGCTATTGTCCATCCAATCAATCCACCAACAAGATAAGTTCTTCTCATATACTTTTGATACCGAACTGCTGTTGCCGGTGAAAGCGGTTGAGAGCCGAAAATAACCCCAAGAATACCCATGGAACTTCAACCAGATGATGTATCAATTCACCATGCCACTATCACCGAGACACCATCAAATTCATTGTTAATATAACCACAATTGATGACTTTCACAAATCAAAACAAATTCACTTTCCATCGCTCTGTTATCATTTGTTCCATGCCGTGTTCATCTGAGATTGCGTCATGTTTCCCCAAAGTTGTTGATATTGAATATCACGTTGAATTATTCAAGATAAAATTGACTGAAATTAGTTTGATAAAATTAATATATCTTTCTGTAATCGTTGATTGTACCAATATAATTTAATTACTTATTGAAATATGATTGAAGAGGTGCTTCTTGATTTGTTGCACATTGAGATGGTCAATGTTTTGACTGGTCCATGTGAAACTAACAAAACGGTAAGTTGATATTGTTTTTTGTTTATTATTATGATGATATTATGATATTTTGTGATCAGTTTGCCTAGTCAATTTGATTGTTGATACTTTTTTTATAGGAGCTTAATGTTACCCAATTGGAAAATGTTGGATATAACACTGGATACCGGCTTATCAAGAGGTACTGATCTGTTTGACATTTGTTGTTGTATTTAGACTAATCATGAACTATTATTTTTTTCTCGTTATTTTATCTTTCCCCAAAAGGATTACACGAGAAACTCAAAGAATCAAGGAAGAACTTGATGTGATGAAATTCATTTGCAAAGATTTTTGGTGTGCAGTTTTCAAGAAACAAATCGATAATTTACGTACCAATCATCAGGGAATTTATGTCTTGGTTGATAACAAATTTAGATTCATAGCAAATATTTCATCAGGTAAACAGTATATGGACTTGATGCCCAAATATTTAGCATTCTCTTGTGGTCTATTAAGAGGTGCTCTGAGTAATTTGGGTCTAAAAGCAATTGTTACCGGAGAGGTTGTCAGTCCTCCTTCTTGTCGTTTTCAAGTACAAGTGAGCCGTAGTTGAAATTGTTTATGCTGTTATAATCTCATATATCAATGAAATGAATGAATTGTTTTTATCTGCATCATAAAAGTGACAATTCTTTCTTAAATACTGGATTTTCAAAAAAAACGTTACTAAAAAAATGGTTCTAAGTAATGAATATGATTTGCAAGTGGCGATTGGAATCGATTACGATGAGTGCTTTGGGATTCAGCTTTATATCAAGAGACATCGTAAACATGATCTTCGTTTCTTTTTAACCATCTCCGGTTGATCTGATGAATTGAGTGTGATGGCTTCACGTCGAAAAGATTCCATTACTTCAATTTCGGTGTGAATTATGCGTAAAAAAGAAAGAGCAGCTACTCTGGAGAAAAGTGGTTGAACATTTTTGCCTGTTAATGCTGAAACGGGCCAATATTCGGCATAAAGCTCATTCAGTATTGGTTCTAATTGTTTTTCGGCTGTACGACACTGTGCTTCGCTCAGCAAATCTTTTTTACAACCGATAAGAAAAACTAATTGTTCTTCCGGATCAGAACGTAGAATATCTTCTGCGTATCGCTTTATTTCCTCTAGCGTATCCATTTTGGTGAGATCAAAAAGGATCATAATTGCTTGAGCATCTCGATAAAAACTTTTACTGACAGTCTCGGAACCGATTGTATCCCATATCTGTTGGCAATAATAGAAAATGTGTTAGAAATCATGGTCAATGTATAATGTGGGCTAATCAATTAGTATCACCAATTATTTACAGTATCGAGTGATTAGTTGGATTTTTTTCCTGCATTGATTTCGGTGAATACAATCATTTTTCGCCCTAATTGATTCTTTGATTCAATTCGAACAACTCTTTGTCATGAGATTTTTCTTAACTACGAAATTCATCAACATCATGGCGTTCTACATATCTCACAATTGAAATCGGCTTGGTAAAAGCTGATTCCACTGGTACATCGGATGTATGAATTTCGATTGATCATGTGAAATGTAATCAATCGAAATGTGAAATGTGATTGTGAAATTATCACTCACCTGTAACTTAAATGGTACTCTAAAAACTTCAAAATCTTGAATCCAATAGTCAATTCTCATGCTTGGAGATCGTTCATTGAACATAATGTGTCCGTTATGTCCCAATCGAGAAATAAGGCTTGTCTTACCACATGAACTTGGTCCAACTAGAACACATTTTGCAGTTCGAAGAGGAATCTTTCGATCTGGTCGAAAAATTTCCTCCTCAATGTATTGTTCAATTTCATCGTCAAGTTGAGTAAAATTTTTGAGGCATGTTAATTTTGGACTATATGGAGTTGGAATGATTGGAACCAATATGGGCTCCGTATCCATTAATTAATATTTCGATGCCTAACAACTTTGGAGAAGGCGTTTATTATGTAAATATATTTATATATAACCAAGATCAAAGGTAACTACTACCGTATACACATATACAATCGATTTTCAAGAATCAACCAAGTGATTAACAATATCAACAGGCATCAACAAGTTGTTAGTATTGGAGTTACACTTTTCTCTTCTCATCATACTGGGGTGCTAATTAAACAAAAGAGAAAGAGAGATTAACTCATCCTAGAGAAACCTTGGAAACCAGATAAATCAGTTGAAGCACGTCTATCTATTCACTTTTTTTTCAAGCTGGTAGGTAAGGTTGGTAAGGCTATTATACATCATAACCACATGAATCGAAGCAAGGCTTTCACCAGTTAGTTTCTCTTGAATGGATTTTATTCGATCACATTCTCTACTTTAGCCAACACTTTATCGTTGTCACCCTCTTCCTTCCTCTCACATTTTCTCTCTTCTTTCTCTCTCTCTCTCTCTCCTCTCTCTCTCTCTCTCTCTCTCTCTCTCTCTC